>JARHVA010010585.1:32500-152259 GCA_037957365.1 Torreya grandis
AATGAACTAAGACAAGTGTGTACTTCATATGTAATTTTTTAACATTGAATACTTTCACCTAAATGCCTACAATCAGCTTTGTATATATAAATTTATTAATTTTTAATTGGGTAACTAGTGGCACATAAAAACTAACCCTAGAATGAAAAATGTGTAAGAGGAATAACCTCAAAGAGAAATGTGCCCAAATTAGACCCAAAAATGTCTCCTTGGCATTTTTAGAATTTTTGATTTACTAAATTAGACAAATTAATCCATGATTTATCAATTCATCCAAAAGCTAAGGATAAATCAATGGTAAAACAAAATAAATATCCCTCTGACAAAACAAATGAATATAAGAATAAAAACAAAATAATACATAGTCAATTAAATCTTAAAAAAAAGATAAGGGACAAAGATGAATGTGCCAATAATTTTCCTATTAATAACTAAGTTTTTATACATTAAAGTCACATGAAAACATTGTAAAAAAAAGGATTGTACCAAAATTTTATATTAAAAATTATCCCCATTTAATCTAGTATTTAAGTGTAACTACATAAACTACTTTATAAGGATAAAGAGAATGCAAATCCATGCTAGAAAGTATGGATATATATTTTTCATTCCCCCTAATGTTCCATAGTATTTATGTTTTCCTAATATAAATGATGTATGTAATTATATATATTATTTTCCAAATAAAATAAATTATATTAATAATAAGAAATCAAACAATTTTCAAATAAGAACTTGTATGCCTCAGGTATTATGTCACTCATAAATTGTGATCATGCTATAGATAATGGATATGCCATGGAAATAAATTGGCCTAATCCATGTGGAGAAAGGTGTAAATGTCTTGGGTCCTTAAGTGACCAAACCCATATAGATAAATGTGTAATTTTGGAGGTCCTAAAGTTAATTAATCCATGTGGAGAAAGGTGATTTTAGTTTTATTCACTTCCTAGCTAGGGAGTTGAATAAGCTTCCAAGTGGTTTTAGGAGAAGTGATCAACTATTGAGAAAATTAAAAATTTAGATTAACTTACTCATTTAACTGATCTTAAACCATAATTTTAAATTGGGAACATATATTAGGGTCATCTAAGGTTGAACCAACTACTTCAAATGAACTCATAAATAAAAAATGTTATCTTATGTTCTATTAATGTCACATCAATGCCAACTTTGAAAATAGAAATAAAATCAATAGTGTTTACATGAACCATGTTGATGCACCAAATATAATCCAAATGGTTCCATAATGTGATATAGAATGATAAAATTTATCATTTAATCTAATCAATTTGGTAATATGAAAAATCTTAAAATATGTTAGCTTGTATAAATATGGACTACCTATGCCCAATTTGAATATTTGTAATTTTTATCAATCTATATCATGTATATACTTAATATGAATTTGATTTTTTAAGACTGAAGAAAAATATGAGATATATACATAATATTATGACATGTCATAATATTATGTATATATCTCATATTTTTCTTCAGTCTTAAAAAATCAAACCAATCTAAACAAATGAACCAACCTGAATATCTATACTAATATGAACATATGTAACAATCTAAGTATTTGTGACAAAATGTGAAAATGCCAATGTATGCCCCCACTTTTGATATGAGGTATGAGGCCATCAAATTGATCATGTGGGTGTGTGTGAGTGTGAGTGAGTGATTATCATTATTTTATAAGTGTATAAAATAATGTGATTAATGTCAAGTGGTTAATTAATGTGCCCATTTAATATGATAAACTTGTTTGAAAATTGGTATTTTACATATTTGTGAATTATTAACTCTAATATTTTTATTTGAAATATGTGTAATTTGACTTTTTTATTTTTATTTTGAGCTTGGTATTAATTAACCACAAAGGATATGTGATTTTGAAAATAAATTATTTTAGTAATTTATTTTTTCATCAAACAATATTAATAATTTCCATAGGTAATATCAATAACATCGTAGTATAAATATGAACACTTCCCCCATTCAATAAGATTAAGGACAAAGTATGTATAATAAGTATGTTTTGCATATTTTATTATCTTGAAAACTATCACAAATTATCATTAAATAATTACCATGTGGAATAACAAATTTCATGTTTTCTAACACAATTGAAGGGAGGTGAAATCATATGCGAGTGTGGAGATATCACATGCACAATTTTGGCATATATTAACTTGAAATTTCGTTTTTTGTAACTTGTAGAATAAAATTAAATAATATAAATAGATTTAATTTTTTAGTTTTAACAATTCATTTGATTAGTTCTTGATTGAGATTTTTGCTTTAATAGTTAACATGCCTCTATGATGAGATGCACTATCTATGTAGTTTGCTCAATTAAAGAGTGCATTATAGACCCAACAACCTTTAGAACTAATAAGTTTGAAAAACATTATTTTTTTAGTAATTTTAAATATGTTTTTAAACATTATTTTATGAAATATTTTATTTTTAATTAATCTTAAGTATTTTTAGACTTTTCTAGAGGCACCTTACCTTTGATGAAAGTGTCTAACTCTTTTCAATCCATCCATGATTCTACTAGAGGTTTATGATACAATGGTTTACTATGTGATGGAGAAGTCTAAGACTAATGAATTGTAAGTTAAGTTATTCTAAATTTATTTTTATTTACTTTTTTACTAGAGATATAGTGAATATAATCATATATTTATGGTTTTGTAGGGTGATATGCATGTGCGCGAGTTTCAATTTAGTTGGATTATAAAATTAATGCAAGGGTTAAACCTTAAAAATAATAAACATTAGATACTAGATAGATATGGGTTATTCCATGTTTCTCATCTTTATCATATTCCATATGACATGCACATTATGACTACATTAGCCTAGATGTGGAATGTAGATACTAATACCTTCTATCTTCCTATGGGAGAAATTATATTCACTGTGGTGGGTTTTTGGTGTATGTTTATAATTTATAGTGTTCGGCACCCACATATTTTTAGGCGGTGTGGAGGGTCTTAGAAAAAATAAGTATGCACATTTTTATATCACTGGGCATGCCTAAGGGGCATGGTATAGAGCAAGTGACACCACTATGTTTTTGGAGAGATTGTGTTATTTGATGTTGCATAACTATGTAAATATTTATGTGTTATTTTGGCATATTTTATAGCTATATATAGAGGTGTTGTGGTGATATCATATCAAATTTATATAATATCATGGTTATAGGTTTTATTTAGGGTGCATGATGTTGTCCTACTTATACAAAGGTTTATATATATACTTGATAGGATTATAATGGAGTTTTTAGCTCGAATACTTTATTACACATAAGGGATTATGACATATTGTTGTTACATGGATAGTTTGGGTTATTCGTGTCAATTGGAAACATCCTTATATATATGAGAAAATATGGGTGGGAAGTAATCATGCCAATAATACCACTTTTGGCTCCAAATATGATCATATAAAGGTTGTATAAATGTTTTCCAAGCTAGTCTAAGGATGGTACCAAGTTACATCATATGCATGTTAATGCTTGATTACCTAAATTATTTTTTGATGTTCTTGATAGATTTTAATATGATTGTGTAACTCAAAATTTTGGGATTAGACAATATGTACCCCTAAGAACACATGGATGGTCAAAGATTTATAATTTTATCAAAATCTAGGTGATATAGACTATCCTAATGATGTTGATTCAACTCCACTCCCCACAAGAGAGGTAGATCTCTTGGCATTGATAGATAATATTGATATTGTGGGATGTACTAGAGAGTTAACTTGATGGTGGACATAGATGTGAGGGCCTTTTTAATTTCTTTTTATAGCTAAGGGAGTTGTAGTTACACCTTAGGCTTAGGGTGGAGATTGTGGAGAAGTGGGTTAGGAAGTAGGGCAACCTAATGTATCCACTATGGATGTATGTTAGAATAAATGTTTATTATTTTTGTATTATATTACATTATATTTAGTATTTACTAATGTAATATGCAAATTTTATGTGGATTTATAGGGGATGCCTACTAGATAGTAATGATTGGTGCATCTATTCAGACTTTGATTAGGCACATCCTAGATGATGTAGTGGGATGCAAATTATTCAATCATATAGATAAAATTGTAGATGTTAATGTGACTTTATTTGATTGTGTTTATATTGATATTTTCACCTATATTATTTTAGTTATGGAGAAAGATGATCTTATAACATAGTTGGGGAGGAAGCAAATATCTCCACTAGATTTAAGTGGTAGTGACTTAGACCAAAATATTTTGGAATAATTTCTACAACCTTAGAAAAATTATAATAGATTATAGTCTAATCATGGTAGGATTTAGGCTAAGTTATCCATTTATCAAGATCTAGAGAGATGTAGTAGGTATTTATCCTAAGGTCCTTGTGTAAATAGTGGTACATCATCTTCTAGTGGTCCTATGCTCTATGTGGAATAACATATTTCATGTTTTCTAACACAATGGATGGAGAGTGAAATAAATAAATGAGTGTGGAGATATCACATGAACAATTTTGGAATATATTAATTGGAAATTTTATTTTTTCAACTTGTAGAACAAAATTAAATAATATAAATAGATTTAATTTTTTAGTTTTGATAATTCATTTGATCAATTCTTGATTGAGATTTGTACTTTAATAGTCATAATTCCTTTATGACAAGATGCAATATCTACTTATTTAAGTGAATAGAGAGTCCATTATAGACCCAAAAACCTGTAAAACTAGTAATTTTGAAAAACAAAATCTGAGTAAATTTAAATATTTTGAAAAAAACCATTTTATGAAATATTCTATTTTTAGTTATGCTTAAGTATTTTTAGAATTTTATAGGGGTGCCCTACCTTTGATGAATGTGTCTAACTCTTTCCAATACATCCATGATTATGCCAAAGGTTTATGATAAAATGGTATACTATGTTATGGAGGAATCTAATACTATTGAATTTAATGTTGTGGTATTATAAATTATTGTTTATCTATTTTTGTACTAGATATATGATGAATATAATCATATATGAATGGTTTTATAGGGTGATATGCATGTGTGAGAGTTTCAATTTAGTTTTTATATGAAATTAGTGCAAGGGTTAAACCTTAAAAATACAAAAAATTATATATTATATAGATATAGGTTATTCCATGTTGATCATCTTTATCATATGCCATATGACATGCACCTTAGGACTATGTTAACCTAGAGGTGGAATGTAGATACTTGTACCTTATATCTTCTTATGGGAGAGATTAGATTCACTTTGGAGGATATCTAGTGTATCTTTAGATTGATAGTGCTAAGCACCCACATAGTTTTATGGGATGTGGAGGGTCTTAGCTAAATTAAGCGTGCACATTTTTATATGATTAGACATGCCTAAGGGGCCTGATATAAAGCAAATTATACTATTATTTTTAGGGAGAGATTGTGTTATCTAGTGTTTCATAGCTATGTAAATATTTTTGTGATATTTTAACATTTTTTTATAGATATATACAAAGGTGGTGTGGTGATATCATATCAGATTCATAGAGGAGCATGGTTCCATGTATTATTTAGGGTGCATGATGTTGGCCTACTTATACAAGGATTTATATAAATTTACTTGATATTATTATAGTAGAGGCTTGGGCTCAAATAATTTGTTACACATATGGGATTATGAGCATATTTTTTTTACATGGATAGTTGGGGTTCCTCATGTCAATTGGGCACATCCTTATATATATGCACAAATATGGGTGGGAAGTACTCATGCCAATAATACCACTTTTGGATCCAAATATGATAATATAAAGGTTGTATAAAAGTTTTATAAACTAATCTAAGGATGGTATTGAGTTACATCATATGCATGTTAATGCTTTATTACATGATTGATTTATTGATGTTTTTAAGAGATTTTAATATGATTGAGTAACTAAAAAGTTTGGGATTAGATAATATGTGTCCCCAAAAACACATGGATTGGAATAGATTCATAAATTTATTTACATATACATCATATAAACTATCCTAATGATGTTGATTCAACACCACTTCCCACAAGAGAGGTAGATCTCCTAGTAGTGATAGTTGTTATTGATGTTATGGGATGTACCAAAGATTTAAATTGATGGTGGGCATATCTGTGAGGGATTTTTTTATTTTTATTTTTATTTTTATATATAAGGGAGTTATATCTACACCTTAGGCTTAGGGCGGATATTGTAAAGAAGTGGGTTAGGAAGTAGGGTAGCCTAGTGTATCCACTATGGATAGATGTTAGAATAAATGTGTATTAGTTTTTGAATTTTGTTACATTTTATTTAGTAGTTACTAATGTATTATTTAAATTTCATGTGGATATATAGGGGTATCCTACTAGATAGTAATTATTGATGCATCTATTTATAGTTTGATGATGCACATCCTAGATGATGCAACGGGATGTAGATTACTCAAGTATGTAGATAAAATTTTAGGTGAAATTTTTCCTTTATTTGATCATGTTTATATTGATATTGTCACCTATATTATTTTATATAGAAATCAAGATGATCTTATAACATAGTTTGGGAGGAAGAAAATACCTCCACTAGATTTAGGTGGTAGTGACTTAGACCAAAATATTTTTGAATAATTTTTACAACCTTAGACAATGTATAATAGATTAAAATTTGAGCATGGTAGGATTTAGGTTAAGCTATCCATTTATCAAGATCTAGAGAGATGTGGTAGGTCTTTATTCTGAGGTCATCGTGTAGATAGTGGTACATCATCTTCTAGTGGTCCTAGGTCTAGGGATGATTAAGATGATGTAGAGGGATAGGGGAAGCATGCCCCCATTATTGAGTGATATTATTATTATTTTAAATGATTATTTAAGAGATATATTATTTTATATTTTATGTTCCATATTTGTACTTGAAAATTTAATTATGAGATGATGTCATATATTGATGAAGTAATTTATGTATTTTAATTTTTTATTTAGTATTTCAATGGAAATACATAAAATGATGTGTAATTTAAGCATAATGTATATATGTATAATAATTAACACATGAAATTTACATAAATGGTCTAATATGGGGTTTATATTAAGACCAATCGTTTGGGAATATGTTGTACTATAGTCATCTAAAAAATATCTAAAATTGGCTAATGTATATGTCCCATGATGATATTGAATGGTTTATTTTCATGTTATTTTTATGTAATGTTGTTTACTTGTTCTATTCCTTGATATTAACTACCTAATTTATCTTTGGTGGTAATATTTGTGTATTAGAAGATGAAACTATATTTTTATTTGTACTTGTTGTGTATCTTTGATATGTAAGAAAACCATCTTGGAAAGTAAAGGAGATAGTCATAGTAATGTTATCAAAATTCAATCCCATATACTATAACCATGATTGTCCCACTATGTAATTTCATTGTGGAATATCCTTATTCACATACAATAATGTATCTATTATCTTATGTCTAAGACACAATTGTATGGTTATATTTCCCATGTCATCTTTATAAGTACATGTATGTTTTAAATCTTGGTTAATGTATCCCAAACCCTTAATAAATCTGATTGTACATGTATTTAATTTTTATTATAATTTAAAATAATTCCTTATCAATATTAATCTATAACATTCATTTGGGTGACCATTTATTCATTTATAGAATGTTTTGGAATGATCAATTCTTGTAGAATGTGAACTAGAAGAAGATCTTCTCCAAGTGATACCTTCCATAGAATCCAAAATGACCATTGGATTATTTGAAAGAATTCCTTCATACATATCAACCTTAATATAATGGGTTGTATAATAATATGATGTTATTTACATACTATCAAATATATAAAATGTAATAACCCCTCTTGACTTAAGTTTTTCAATTTGTTATCATAATCCATAATAATTATTATCCATATATCCACTGATATGATGATAATTATAAAATGGCCTCTCCCATAACGTTTGAAGATTATGGGGATGGTGATAATAATTAGGATTTAAACTAATTAATTTATTATCAAGTATTGTCTTTAAAATAACACTTAGTCAATATTTGAAACTATTAAACTTAATTGGTATATTCTTATTTTCAATAGGTGCACTCATATTAGCCTTTTCCTTGTAAACCATGTCCTTTGAATCATTCATTTTATTACTAAAATTAATTGGACATTTTACTTTATAAGGTAAGGTAGTTGATTCAAATTCCTTATGTTTAACTTACTTCATCGATGAAGATGTTCTTGGATGACTTGAATTTGTTCACTTATGTGAATAAAAAATATCCATGAAAAGTTTTTAAAAAGAAGAATAAGATTTGTGTAGTTATTTATCCATAAGTGGAGATATGAGAACCTTTAAAAATATAAATTAATTTCCCAAATCTGAGGGTTGATATGTTTTTACCTTATTTTTAATATGTGAACCTAAACAAGACAAAAATAAGGAACTATTCAAATTATATGAAGCAAAAAAATCATATACAAAGTATGAATGTAAAAGGTAGAATGTGATTAAATAATTTTACTTAACATAAATATCAATTACATAAAGTAAAAATATACCTAGCATATTTATGTTAAGTGTAGGTTTAAGACTAGATGCAGGTAACTAAAGGGATAAAAATTAGATCAATAATTACTCAGATCAAGAATTGGTGTCTAGATGTGCCTAGATGAAATTATTAGTATTTAAAAATTAACATATGGCACAATCATATAATATTTATAATTATATATTATGATTTAGTGCCTCAATATTTTATTTCAAGTCATTATGCTCTCTTTAAATATACATTCTAGTGTGATATGATTTTTTTTTGTGTGCATAAATTCATAAACCCATCTCCATATCTTTGAAACCCTAGGTCTAATTTCAAAACTAGATATAGGCCTAATTTGAGTAAAATTATGGGTTGATTTGACATAAACTACTCCATAATTAATATTTGAGTGTTTCATTTATATCTAATACTTTTAATGTGGAATTCAAGCCACATGCATTCATCCCTATTAGGTGTATGTGTGAAATGGGGATCCTTTAATGAATGTAAATCATAACCTAACTTTTAACACTTGTAAAATGGAAATTTTGTCTTGAATTTAGTGATTTATGGTTGAAATGGTAAATTTAGGGTAGTCCTTTTGAATGTGAAAGTGTTAGAATAGGCTTGTTTGAATATTGTAGATGATCCACTAGGATTATATATATTGTTTATTTATATGGGACTCTTTGGTTTATTTATAATTCCATTGAAATGTGAAACATGTAGGTCAACCCTTAAAGATGATTTGAATTTTAAAAATGACTATTGTTTGGTGCTGAGACAAGTTCACTAGAGTTATACAGGTACATAATTACATAGGTGTTTGAGTCTCCTAGACTTGTTTGAAAGACATGAATACTAATATGATGATCTTAATAAAACCTAAGTATGATAATGAAAATGTTAGGTAAAGAATAGATAATTCTTGTATGTGTGTCTAATACTTGATTTTAGTGTCTAAAACCACACCCTTCTATTCTAATAATGAAATAAGATAAAATGCTAGAGTAAAAGGAGAAATATATGTACTTATGTGTGTTTAACACACTTTGTCTTTGGAAAGAGGCTATGAATGTGCACCTTGATCCAAGAAACTTTGTAATGAACTAAACAATCAATGTCCATATATGAAAATAAACTTTGAATGAAATTGAAAATTTTGAAATTTAAATAATAAGAAAATATTACACATATAATTGGGTGAACCGTGTCACCCCATATGATGCTCCTAGAGATGATGATTCTTGATGAAGCACTTGCAAACTATGTTTTTTGATAAAACATTGGATAAATGGGCTTCATTCTAAAACATTTATAGAATTGGGGGTGATCATGCCCAAATGGATAAATTGATTAAAATTAGGAACATGGGTTAGGAAAACAAATACCTCAACCCCTATGAGTAGTTTTAGCAATTGAGGATCCATAATGTAAACCAAACTACTCATTTAATTGATACTAAACCTCAAGATAAAATGGATATCTTATGCTAGTCTCATGAATCAACCATTATAAATGAACTTATAAAATCAATATTTAACCTTCAGTACCATCAATGTCATGCTCTTAAATATAAAATTGTAATAATGTGTGTGCATGAATAATGTCAATGAACCATAATATGATCCAATTGGTGCCAAAATGATATAAAATTTTATAAATATATATCTCATTTGTCTAAAATCTAAAAAAAACTTTAAAACCTGTAACTTTTTTATTATAAAATGTGTGCATATTAATTACATATGTTGCAAATATTTTACAATTTGTAAACAATTATCCCATATTCTAAACAAATATAAACTTTTTAAATCATGTAATCTATCCCAAAATCTTAATTTTCTATAAATATAGGCTTAAATCTCTATGAAAATCCTACTAATATTCCCCCCTTTTGAGGTCAAGGATGTATATTTTGAATTACTCATCTAAAAATAAAAGATTTAACCACATAATTTTATGCTAAAATATGTAATCAATTAGAAGCATGCACTAACATTATGATAATATTTCATAAATATGTTGTCAAAACATATTTAAACATGTAATGTTGGTCTAAAAGTGTCATGCCAATATAGATATAACAATTAGGCACAAAGTAGTAACCATAACTGATATAAGTAATGAATAATGAACTTGACACATGTATACACATAAGATTAATCATTAAGTGCTTGAAAACATTTATTCTTGACACCTTACCCTGATTTGGTTTATTCATCATTTTTCAAACTCATAATCCATAAGAGATCTTTCACCATATTTTAATCGTTGAAAATATCATGAAAATATTTATATTTTAATTGAATTCATCCTTATTCAACCCAAAGGCTCCTTCCAAACCTATCACAACTATCTATAGCCTTTTGGAATAAGTTCACACTAGTCGAGTAGGACCATAATGTGGCTTTATCCCCTATTGTAGCATTATCGTTTCTCTAATGGTCACATTTTCAAATTAAGACATTTCAAAATTATTGTCCCATACATTTGTAAAAATAATTTAGAAACATTATTCTAAATATTCTCCCATAAAATTACTTCAAGGCCACTCATTGCACCTCCATTGGATATCTCTATAAATTTCACTACACACTAATGAAAATAGCACTAAGTATTCCTATTTTAACTCTACAAAGTTATAATTATCTTAATCGAAGTCTGATATTGTTTGTTTCAAGTCAATGAAATCCATTTTCAAATATTTCAATAAATATTCTAGTTATAATCATTATAGTTACACAATCATAAATAAAAAATAACTCTAGGGGGAGAACTACATCAACCTAAGGCCTATTTGAGATATGTAAGTGGTGATAATTTATAAGGGGTTTCTAAGGCCAACTTGGTTATCCTCACTAAAATATTTTTATACCCCCATTTTTTATATATTGTCTATGTATAATTTAAGGTTTTATATTTTTCAATCCTTACACATGACAACACAAAACACAAATTTCAATAGTCAACACTTGTAGATAATTACATAGACCTAGATCCAAAAATTAGGAATACAATAAACTAGAACATAAACATAATAGCTAGATAATGTCATATTGTGCCCATATACACCTCTTATATACTTATCCCAACAAACTAAAAATTACTATTTTTAATATGAATCTACCTACAAGTCAATTTCATAGAATCTTCAGTTACAGTGAGCTCACACAATTAGAATTAAATTTATTTTAGTGAGGTTTGCACATCCTTAGGCCCTTTTACTATTTTTTAAAAATATAAATTAAATATTTTACTATATCATAATATATTTGAATGTATTTTAATACCATATGAATACATATCAACATTTATATTATGAAAAGTGATGAAAGAGTATCTTAATTGAAGTAAGAATCAAGCTACTATAACAATCATGGAATTAATGAATTTAGGTTTTAATGATATTAAGATAACAAAATATTGAATATAATCATATTAA
Organism: Torreya grandis; assembly: GCA_037957365.1. Taxonomy (NCBI): domain Eukaryota; kingdom Viridiplantae; phylum Streptophyta; class Pinopsida; order Cupressales; family Taxaceae; genus Torreya; species Torreya grandis. Next base: position 44,504 of record JARHVA010010585.1, read on the forward strand.
AAATATAAAAATTACAACATTAAATATTTTAATAATATAAATAAAAAGGAAAAAGTATATTTAGCTTATATGCTAATGTGTAGGTAGATATGAGTAATGTAAGTGTAAAAATAGACTATATGATGATTTTGATCTAATCTTAAGATTCTAAAAATTAGCTTTATGTTAACACAAACACTTGTGTCACCTTTTAGACACTTGTATTTATTTTACTATTCATGCTTCAATGCATTTATCTTGTACAAAGTATTTACTATTGAATGAAACTTCTACCTAAGTATTATGTGTGAACAATGGTGTAGAATGCTATATGTAAGTGCATATGTGATATATATTATAAATTGAAAAATACTACTCATAGGTTATTATTTTAATGTTTAAAACATATAGTATGGTGAATCTTATGCCTGATATAAGATGGGGAAGAATAGGGTAGTATAATGCAGTTGTGCAATTGATTAGATGATCTTAAATAGGTGATTACTTGGTGTTTTATAGATGAATAATGAGTTAGATTTAAATTATATTTAAACCACCTATTTTAAAATTTTCCTCATGAAAGGGTTAATTAAACATAATAGGCTAACCTTTACACGTCAAAATATTTGAAAATTTGAGTGTTTAGAAGACACAAACACTTGCATTGGAGAATGAACAATAGCATAAATGTTATTTTCCAAGTATAAACACAACTATCCACAAATAAAAAAATATATAAAAGCTCTATAACTGAGAGTGAATAATATATATTATATTTTAAATGTATTCTAGTTTATAAGTGATCTAGATAATTACAATAATAGGGTTGGAATAGAAGATAAGAATTTAGGCCCAATGAGATGGTGAACACAAGCTTATCTACTACAAAGAAGGTCAATAAATAAAGGTTAGACACTTGACTGATATTTATCAAGTTTACAATACTAGTTTAAAATATAAATCTAAATTTAAGCATATACATTTTCCCCCATTTAATCTAGTAATGCATAAAGATGAAATTACTAGTTTAAAGGAAATAAATGTGTATAGTGGTGTGCACAACACACCTTGATGTGCTTGATCCCTATTTGAAATTTTTGTATGTGTATTATCTTGAACCAAGATAATTTTACATTTTTAATTAGTGTATATAATTTGAAATTGAATAATTTAAATTTTCTTGAAAGAAAAGAGAGCAAGGAGTATACGTATGTGTCAATGCAAACACGTTTCCCCTTGATAGTTTATTTTGATAATGATGATTCCTATTTGAAGCATTAGATAGAGATTCATAACTAAACCATGGATGTTGGAATAGATAAATTTGAGGGTGATCATGACCATAATATAATATAAGGTTGATATGTGCCAAGTCTATCGAGAGATCATAATCTCAATCACACAACTCTAGCATATCATAATCTAGCCAATCTCACCTGAGTTAAATGGTAAAACCATATCAAATAAAAATAATATAAAATAGTGCCAAGTTAATAAATTTCAATGAATATCAAATTCACTAATCAAATAATCTAATTTATACAACCATAAAATCTCAAACATTAAATCTTGGTAGGGTCAGTGCATGAATAGTGGTATAATGTGAATAATGCATCTTTAATTTAGTGTATTTACATGACATATTCACCTCAAATGTGTATTAATATGAATTATCTATCAAAATATAACCTATGATATATAAAATAAGAATAATATGTCTCAAAAATCTAAAATCCTATGTCCCAGATCTATGTCAAATGTATAACATTTTCTCCCAAGTGTGTATCTAAATCATGTGAACTAAACTGAATTATGCCAAGTTTTTTGACTATATGTATGTGAAATCATGTATTTATGATATTACCCCACTAATATGCCCTATTTCTAAGGTGATGGAAATGAAAAAGTGATAGCCATCTTATCTAAAAAATTTAAGGTAATTATGTTATATCTATGTGAATTATGTAGTAAAGAATCATATATTAGTGTAATTTTTAAGTAGATATATCAATTAATCTCATATCATGCATAAATAATAATCCATAATATGCATTATTTGGATCATTTAAATATATATAAAATAAATGTCTTAGTAAAAATCAAGAACACATGAAAGTGTACTCAAATGTCATGTAAAAAGGGGTTTAAAGAGACCACAAATAAGGGGCATGTTCAAATGTTGCACACTGAAGGGGAGGACATATAAAAATGTCCACACATCAAATAAATAAGAAAAACTCAAGGAAATGTGTCCAAAAATCAAGTAACATGTTCAAGTTTTCCAAAATCAAGACAAATAAACAATCAATTATACTCAAGTAATCCATGTGAAGAGATGAAGTAAATTAAATAGAAGAAACTGAAATAAGCATGTCATACTAGTCTTTGAATACATATGTTAGAAAAAATCATGTAGAATAATATATCAAGTACAATATATAGATATAAATGAGTATAGGCATGTTTAAATGTTAGTATATAAGCTCAGGATGATAATTTATGTAATCATAGAATAAAATAACCTATGTCAATAATGAACATATATAATAAATATACCCCAAACATAGTGTGTCACATGTTAAGAGGAGAGGTCCAACATTTTCATGCTCATGTACCATGGATATCATGTATAATTATATCACACTCAAGTACCTATGAAACATGTGTGTATACAAATAATATGCTATCTACTAACATAAAGTAAATAACATATGCAAAAGCTAGTAAACATATGAAATGCTAATTATTTTTTGTATTTTTTTTATTTATTTGAATGTTTTTGTCTATTCTTGAATATATGATTTTTTTAATTTTTATAAATGTTTTGAAAAGAGATTTTTGGATGATGATACCATATAATAGATGCTCATAGGGTGCTTTATATTATAAATATAATATATTACATTGGTCATTTTCTAAAGATCATGTATAAGTACCAAATCTAGAACTGAATAATTTATAATATTTTGTGTATGTCTCATAGGAATCTATGGTCATGAAGTAGTATTATAAGGTGTAGTGGATCATAAAACCCATTTTTTAATGCTTTATGATTTTTTTGGTGTATTATTGGGTACTTATACCCACTATAAAACATGGTGATCTATTTTTAATAACTAGCTAGGTTTTAGAGGTGTAAATGAGGATCACAAAGAGTCCACTATAAATATTTGATGCAATGAAATATTAATTATTCATCACTTAGGAAATGGGATTGTATGTTTCTTACGCTTTTATGCATGATTAACCTTAGTAAGTTGTATAAGTAGATGTCGTAGCACAAATTTTTCATGTTGAAAAGGATATTCATATAGAATCCTTGAAACTATAATTACCCTATTAGCATGAATATATTTAAGAAACCCATGAATTATGGAAGGTGACACATGGAATTTATTAATCCAAAGTAATCCCAATAATATATAGAATATTCTAGTATATGGTATAACTAAATATGTTGTGGTCACATGTGTTCGACCAACCTGTAAAGAAAAATAAATCTCAATAAAAAACTATTGTGTCTTTCCATCAAATGATTTGACCAGTTTAGTCAAAATAAATAAATCATCTTTTATGTATCCCAAATGTGTTAGTAGTTTCATGGTACATACATTCTAAATATAACTATTATCAACCATAATACTATGTATAGGATGATGATCAATATGTGCCATAATAAATAAAGAGTGAATATTTGAGTCTTTATCCATAATATCACTATTATCAAATGAAATATAATGACTTTAAGCCATAAGAGGTATATTATATGTAGGTGTATACATAATCCCATAAAATGGGTGCCCATAATGTGGTGGAGGACGATGTGAATGACATGGCATTTTCACTTTGGGTTTTTCCTTATAATGATATTATGATGGATTGTTGAATATATTTTTATTTTGATGATCATTAGATTTTGATCTTGAATTCATTAGGAATCATCAAAGGTGAGTAACTCAATATCAGTAAGATCTCATATCAATTGCTTCAATTTTAAAAAAAAAATTATATATTTCCCCACACATATATGATAGTCACAATAAGCATTGGCATCTTATCTTTTTGGCAGAGGTTGAATCATATCAACCATCATAGAAGGAAGAATAGATATGAGATGCTACGCCATAAGCTTTGAAAATAATGAAGCTAAAGAATTAGGTAATCATGAAAATTATCTCTTAGATGAATTGGATAAGATAAGCCAATTAGGTTGTTGTGACACTATATTAATCATGGTGGTTATTTTATTTTTATCCTCAATAAGTTTGACAGCCACAATAAGCATTGGCATCTTATCTTTTTGGTAGAGGTTGAATCATATCAACCATCATATAAGGAAGAATAGATATGAGATGCTACTCCATAAGCTTTGAAAATAATGAAGCCAAAGACTTAGGTAATCATGAAAATTATCTCTTAGATGAATTGGATAAGATAAGCCAATTAGGTTGTTGTGACACTATATTAATCATGGTGGTTATTTTATTTTTATCCTCAATAAGTTTGACCTTATAGCTTGGTTTGACATGAAACATAAATGTATTCAATGTGTTTACTACATACTTAGGATTATTCAAAGAAATAAGTTTCATTTCTCTATCTCAAATAATACGGCATAAGTCAACAAAATATTTGAAATTTTTAAGAGCAATAGACTCATGTAAGGAAGAAAGTAAAATTTTATTAAAGATATCCTAAAACTCTTTATCCCATTAGATTTGTCAATTAGGCCAACATTGTCTCATACCTCAAGACATATTCATTAATAGGCTCATTAGTTCCATGTTTTATCTTGTAAATTCAAGCATATGACATAATTTATATAATTTTGATTGAAAATGTGTTAAATTTTTTTTTGCAAAGCTTGAAGGATCTTATGAATTGTATTTATAAATCATAAAACCATATAAAATCAAATTCCTTTAGTCTTATTGGAAATAATTTGGTCAAAATGTTATCATTTGAATCATAATCATGGCACATTGCATAGAAATATAAAATATGTTATTTGGGATCACTGTAGACATCATAAAGTGTGAACTTGAGTGAAAAAAACTAGTTTGCAAAGTGTCTAAAGATATCTTAGGTGCTAGAGGATTATGCAATACATCTTTTAAATCAGTATCATGGTTTGATTTCATATCATTTTGATCAATGTTGGTATCCTTAGCTTCCAAATCTTACATAACATGTAAACGAGTGTGCATAGTAGACTTCTTGGATATATTTGGTCTAAATACCAAACTTTGAGAAGATATTGCATTTTATTTTAGAATATATGGATCAATGGCTTTGAAACAGGTCCATGTTTGAAAAATAGAGGGATCCAAGAAGGATTCTCATATGGCCTAAGCATTTAATAACATGGACCAGGTTAAAAAAACCTTAAGAATCCATAAGAATCTTTAAATATTGATGAAGAATGAATTGTATAAGTTTTTGAGCTAGACCATCACCAAGACATCATGGAGAAACAAATAGACCAGTCAACTTGTATATTTAATATCTTTCTTAAAAAGCCTCACACAAGTAGTGGATCAAACATAAATGTAGATTTACATGCCAAGAAAATCCTCATAAATTTTTAGGTCCACTCAAGCTTTTTAGCTCAAGATACAAACTTTTAAAGTTGGACCTATGTAGTAACACATTCATGTTAACGTCAAGTTTAAGCTCAAACAAAATAGATCCTTATTAGGTTAAATTTTGTAGTCATGTGAATATCAAATGGCATCCCATAAACCATCAAATTTAAGATCATAAACTAGCTATTAGTTTTCAAAAAGTGGGTCTCGGCAAGACCAATGGTCCTTACTTGATCGTACATCCTCATCTAATAGTGTGAGATGGGTTGAACAGTTAGATAGATCGAGAGGCCACCACATGGCATAAGCATGTGAATTGATATATTGATAGTGGATTTGAGGATTAATGTGCATTTAAAACATGGCATAAGCTCATAAAAGGTTTAAAATTCAAAGTTAGATCTAATGGCTCACATTTTTTCATACTTGGTAAATCCAATGGAGTGAGCCAGGTCAAAGGGTTAATGATCTGAGTCAGATTGCCGATAATCAATGAATGAAGAACCAAGCCAAGAAATTTTTAACTAAGGTTAATAGAGTAACTTGACTCGAGCCAAATAGATGAATCAACTAGAGCTAGTGAAAATACATAAAATCAAGCTCGATCTTAATCTGAGTTAAACCAAAATTCATAAATAAAGGACTAAGCATTTCCATCTTGGTCCTATATATTCTGGTCTCATTCTCTTTTGTAGAGGTTCTCATAGTTTAGACTTTTTATCTTTTTGAGAGATAGGGGTATTCTTTGGGATACTAAAAATTATGCTCAACTTGATTAGGCTCGACCCTATCAAGCATTTTTAAGAACTACCTCTTGATGTAATAAGGACTTTCTTTACCTATCTCTTGTATTAGATCTAGTTTTGTGAGTTGTGCATGATGACATTATGTGAAGGAGAGTGTTCCTCATCTAGTGTCCTCCTTTCTAACATTGTTTAAGGAGTTTTCAATGTTTCTTGAAATTTTAGATTAGTGTTCTACTCTAAACCTCTTCTATGAAATACTTATGCAAGTAGTTGGATCTTGATGTTGTGTGAGCTAGTATTATCCCTTGCTGATCTAGTGTGGGTTCAAGCTTATGGGAGTTTCCCTTTTAAGTTTGGTGAATCACCTAGTTAACTTTATTATGAGATATTATCCCATTTATAACCATTTTTGCTTTAAATCATTAGGCTTATCTTTATTTTAGGTGAGCATCAAGGAGGAGTGCCACCTACTCTAAAGGTTTAGCCCCAACATAGGTTACCCATAGCCTAGTGTTATCCCAATATTATGACTTAATGGGAGAGAGATTGTACAACCCTCTCCAAGGGTACATGTTAAAGTCATAATAGTTTTTGGTATGCTCGATGGGACTTAGGTCCAAAGTAATGGAAGGATTTTTGGAGGCATTATACAAACATCAATGGTGATTCCAAGATTTCAAATGGTTGCAGTAGTCCAAGTAAGCCTTCAAATAAGTTTTATATTTATTTGGTTTCTTTTATGAGTCTTTATGGCTAGGTTTAGGGTATAATTATATCCTAATCATGTTGGTGAGTTATTTCATCAACCAAATGAAGCCTACCAGACTCATTATGACCCTTACCATGAATTTGATTATTCTTATCATTCCTACAATAAGCCTATCTATCTTTCATATTAACCTACTTACCCTTCTATCTAACCTTTCCAAAATTATGTTTTTTCTACCACATCCTTGTTGGCATATAAACCAAATATGCTAAAATTAGAAGAGGTGATGATAAAATGGGATAGAGAGCTTGATGTGATCCATTTCCATCTCATAGAGAGGATGAGGAAGTCAATTCAAATGTTGACATGCAAGTGGATGTCTATTGAAGAAGAAGTCTAATATGGTGTTATCAATGATGATTTGTATGAAATGAATACTTTAATCCAATGGTGGATGGATAGATTAGTGAGGTGGGGAAACTAGGGAAACCAATCCAAGTAACCTCAAACTTCCATCCCACCCTCCCTTCAGAAGGAACTTGTATTGAGGAAAACAAGTGATGAGGAAAGAGCTCAAGCTATAGCTAATAAATAAGATGTTCCTTCCATTGCCCAACTCTATTTGCTTTTCCTATGGGAGTTTATTCAAGATTCAACCATTCTTAAGGTTTCAATTTGCAATAAGGTTCCCTCCATCTATGAACCATCCATCATACCTCACACTCCATTTCCAACTCATCAAAATCCCATGCCTATGTAACCTTCACCTATTCTTCTTCAAGATTTTCAAACCATTCTATCATGGAGACCTTCTTAGGATAAAACCCTTGATTATGTCATGCCTATCCTTACAAATGAAAATTCTCTAATGCCTATCCAAATTCAAGGCAAATGGAAGTGTGTAAATGTTGAGTCAATAGAAATATCAAGTCCTTCATCTACCCTTTAGATTGGAACTATCTATGAAGTCTCTTGCCATACCACCATCTCCCTTTGTGAAGAAGAGCATGTTCTATGGAGGATAGATGAGGAAATTTTAGCTAATAGAGAGCCTCAAGAATTTTATGAGGATAATTTTTATAGCCTATATGATGAAGAAATATTTCTTGGTATTCCTATTTGTCAAGAAGGAAATAAATCTATCTTCAAATATGATGTGATAAATTGTCTGGATGGAAGAATGCAAGCTAACATGATAAACCAAGGTGAAGAAGAAGATATTAATTGGGTATGGAAGCAGTTGTAACATGGTTTCAAGGAAGAAATGGACTTGATGGGTAAGTATGTGATATATCTATCACATGAAGGTGAACATTGACATGAATTTGCAAAGTTTGGTAGCCTCTTATAAGATGATAAATTAGGTTCCTTACCAGAGAGACATGATGAATTAATCCTTGAATAGATAGATGATCTTCCATTATTCATAGAGGAAGAAGAAGATAAATCTAATTCTCATGGATGGATTCTTGATGAGAAAAGAGGTAACTATGAAATAGATAAGTAGGTTATAGCTGAACACAATCTAGTTATCCCTTAAGAGAATGGCAAGATTGATACTAAACTTGGAATACTTTCAAGTGATCAAGAGGAAATGTCCTTTTAGGAGGAGTTAGAAATAATTTGTGAAAGCTTGGATATCATACCTTTATCTCCATGTGAGAAAGATGATGTTACCCTCACAAATCAAGGTATGGTCATTATAGAGGTCTCTCACATTACCAAAGATAAACAACAATATGAGGTAAGGGTTAAAGATCCAAGTGAGTATGTTTACATTGGAGGTTATTTTTCTCCTATTATTCCACATATTAGCATGCTAAAGGAGTTGGCAAAGAAGAAACTTGATTCATCAACCAAAAATATTTCAAGGGAACATGAGATATGTCATTCTCCATCTCATCATGGAGGTGAACTCAAATTTTTTCTTTTTGATCTAGGTGGATCATGGTTTGTCCTATTTAGTTAGGTTCCTTTGTAAATAGTTAATTGTTTATTTTCCTCCAAGTGCTATCCTAGAACATTAGTTTGTTCTCTTATTTTTTTAGGCTATATTATATTAAATTTTGTTGTTTTATTCATTTTTTATTCTTTTTCTTCAAGATAAGTTCTAAAAAGGGTCAACCTAGTCAATCAGAAGTGTAAGACTCCATGCCTAATGGACTAGTTGAGACAAGTGGTCTAGGTTATTTTGCATAGGTAGGAATGCAACCCCTATGAGTTACAAAATATATTGGCCATTTTTGGCCCACATACCAAGATTTTAGGATCTCTTACATGTTATTTTATAATATATGGATCAAAGGCTTTGAAATAGGTCCAAGTTTACAAAATAGAGGGATCTAAGCATGATTCTCATATGACCCAAGCATTCAAGAACATGGACCATATTACATAAAATTTAATAATCCATCAGAGCCTTGAAGGATTTATTAAAGAATGAATTATACAAGTTTTTGAGCCAAAATATCATAAAGATGTCATATAGAAACAAATGGACTAGCTAACTTGTGTATTTAATATCTTACCTAGGAATCCTTATGAGACTAGTGGATTAATTAAACATGTAGATCTACATGATAGGAACATCCTTAAAAGTTTTTAGTCTTGTGAAATATTTTTGGCTCAAAATACAAAACTTAAAATTTAGACTTATGTAGTAAGACATCTGTTCTAATGTCAAGTTTAAGCTCAAACAAAATAAATCCTTTTTAGATTAAATTTGATGGTCACATGAATATAAATGATGGTCATGTGAACATCAAATGAAATCTTACAGACCATCAAATTTAATATCATGAACTATCCATTAGATTTTAAATAGTGGGTCTTGACAAGATCAATAGTCCTTGATTGATCATACATCCTGATCTAATAGTACGAGCTGGGTCAAATAGTTAGATATCTTAAGAGGACACCACATGGAATAAATGCATGAATTGATATAATGACAATAGATCTTAAGGATTAACATGCATTTGACACATGACATAAGCTTAATTAAGTTTTATAATTCAAATTTATATTTGAGGACTCACATTTATTCATACCTAGAATATTGAATACAATGAGCTGAGTCAAAGGATCAATGATCCAAGTTAGATTGTTGATAGCCAATGAATAAAGACCCAAGCCATAACATTTTTGACTAAGGTCAATAGAGCAGTTTGACTTGGGCCAAGCAAATTAATCAACATAAGCTAGTATAAATACATGGAATTAAACTTGAGCTCAATCTGAGTTGGACTAGAATGTATAAACAAAGGAACAAGCATTGTTATCTAGGCTCTACAAAGATATATTAGGTATTTTAGACCTGCTATATACCAAAGGTGGTAACTTATTGTAAAAGGGATGAAGTATCAAGTAGAGTGCCATTTATATGGATTATAATAAAACCAATAATCCTAGATTGGATTTCCTCTATAGTAAACTTAGGTCTAGCTCTCAAAGGGGGTAGTTATGTGTAATAAGTGAAATAATGTCTCAAACCATGATTATAATAGATAGCTACCTAAACCAGACATAATCAAAGCTCAGTCAAGTTTAAAGATATGAGGATTTCATCATTATATATAAGTAGTTAAGTGAGAGATGGCATGGAATATCAAAGATATAGATCTTGTGGTTGGATAAGCATGCCTAAGGGTCATTTTCATAAACAAGATCATGACTTACTATCTTTGGCAAAAATCTTGTCTTCTAGTGTATTACTTAGAGGATATTGGGGAAAAGGTAGGCTATCTTATCCATGATGTTTTATGTCCTTATTGGACCAAAGCATGATGGATCATCCCTTGAAAGCTGACATCCCTTTAATTATTATTGAAACATGCCCCCTCTTCTCTCTCTCTCTTTCTTATCCTATATATCTTGGTCTCATTCTCTTTTGTATAGGTTCTCAAATTTTAGACTTTTTATATTTTGAGAGATATAATTATTCTTTGGGGTATTGTAAAGTTTTCTCAACTTGATTAGGATCAACCCTATCAAGCATTTATAATAACTACCTCTTTATGTAATAAGGACTTTCTTTACCTATCTCTTGTCTCAGATCTAGATTTGTGAGTTGTGCATGATGACATTACGTGAAATAGAATATTCCTAATCCATTGTCCTCCTTTCTAACCTTGTTTAGGGAGTTTTCAATGTTTTTTTCAAGTCTAGATTAGTGTTCTACTCAAAAACTCTTCTATGAAATACTTATGTAAGTAGATTGATCTTGAGGTTGTGTGAGCTAGTGTCCAAGCTTATGGGAGTTTCCCTTTTAATTTTGGTGCATCACCTAGTTAACTTTATTAGGATCCCTTATCCCCTTTCTAACCATTTTCCCTATGAATAATTAGGCTTAATTTTAGTTTAGGTGAGCATAAAAGAGGAAGCTAACCTACTCTGAAGGTTCAGCCCCAACATAGGTTACCCACAGCTTGGGGTTGTCCCAATATTATGACTTAATGGGAGAGATCCTGAACAACCCTCTTCAAGGGTGCACATTAATATCTTAACAAAACCCATTGATATTTTGATTTGAAACTTGAGAAGACACTAAAGGGGATAAAAATTCCACCTATTTTGGTATAGGCATTAAAACTGGTAATTGATTTTAAGTATTAATTATTACCATTTAGGATGTAATAATATTTGTTTTATCTTTGGAGAATAATGGTTTGAAAACATATCTCATTCCCCCACTATATGTATAGTGTAATATTGTGCTCTAGGGGGGGGGGATATTGGAATGGATGTATGATAGGCATATCTAGTAACCCCAATATTTGTATCAATAGAGATCAATGGTTGTTTACTAACACATTTTACTTTTTTATATTCCAATATAGTATTAAGGATATTGTGAATATATTTAGGATATTCATGAATGCTTATCAAAATAACATAATAGATTTAACTTTATCTTGATCTACTTATTCATTCTCATTATTTTCATGTGTTCATTATTACTCTGATAATATTCATCTTTTATAATATTTTTTTTTATTATTTTCCTCATTTTCATTATTGACACTCTCATAATTAGCATAAATTGGCATGGTATTAGCTTGAGACATTTTATGTGGCCCTAAGGATAGATCAAGATATTAAATAGGAACACCACCTAATATCAAACTAAATTTAGGTTTCTTACAAATGATGTAAAAAAATATAAATAGACACAAAAAGTATAATCCTTATAATGTTTAAAACCTTAGAGTAAAATAGTAGTTGCACAAGAAGGCTCAGAGGTTAGGTTCACCAAATGTTTGACCATTTTTGGAAATAATGATTAATAATGAAATAGTAGCCTAATAAAAGTGATTAAGCCACTTTAAATCCATGCCAATTAATGAATTTTGATTCTATTGATATTATGATAAAAAAAAATATTGAATTGAAGCATATGCCAAATATAGAAAGTATAACATTCAATAGTCTAATAATAATATGAAGGATAAATTATATTAGATTATACACTAATGTGAACATAGATATGACTAATTTATGTGTAAAAATATTGTATTATGATTCTAATCCAATAATTATATTATTAAAATTAGCTTTCTATCAGCATAGACACTTGTGCCACTTTGTAAACACGTGGGTTGATGGTACCATTCTTTCTTCAATGATTTTTTATTATATATAATGTTTAATTTTTAATAAAACTTCCATTGGGTCTTTTTTAGGTTTATATCACATTTTGGATTCTGTCTTTAGATCATGCACACAAGCTCTTGATATCATAATATAAATAAAATCCTAGATCTCCCTCTTAGGTCTTATCACCTTATGAAAATGGGTTAATGGGATCATGAAGTTGATCTTCCCTCAAGTACCCCTCTATCAATGAGCATTTCCTAAATAGACAATACTTCAAAGAGGGCCTATGACATATGTAATTTTTCCCTATGTGTTGTCTTGTGTGTGAATAATGGTGTAGATTGATATATGCAAGTGCATGCAGTGATCTAGATTTTAAATTTAAAAATACTTCTCATAGGTTATTTTTTGAATAATTAAAACTTATAATATAACTAATACTATGACTAATATATAAATAGGGTGAAATAGGGTAGTAGAACTCAGTTGTGTAATTGATTTAATGAGTTTAAATAGGTGATTTCTTGGTATTTGTTAGATGAATAATGAGTTAGACTTAACTTGTATTTATAAAAAATATTTTTAAAAGTTCCTCATGGGAGGGTTAATGAAACATAATAGGTTGTTCCATACATATCTAAATATTTTCAAAATTGAGTGTTTATAAGGCACAACCACTTACATTGGAGAATGGATAGTAGCATTGATGATTCCATCTAAATTTTAAAATAATTATCTAAGAACATAAAATAATATTAGATATTTTTAAATGATAGTGAAGGATATATCTCACAATTTAAGCTTATTTATAAGTGATCGAGATAATCAAAATAACATGATTAGAATAAATTATAAGAATTTAGGTTGAGTAAGACAATGAACATGAGTTTATTGGTTGTAAGGAAGGTCAAGAACTAAAAGTTAGAACTTTGAATGATATTTTTAAAGTGTACAAGACTAGTTAAACATTTAAATCTAGATTTAAGCATCTCCATTTTAATACCATTAGTTTAATTCTTCTTAAATAAAAGGGTTAAACATTCTGGTGAACCTATTATTTTTAGAACATTACTTGTTATGTTTCCTTTAATTTGGGGATAATTTTTATTTAAATTATTTACACTTAAATAAAATATCCTTTGGCCTTGGATAATATATAACATATAATAATTCAATTTATTAGACTTTGGATTAAATCCAACACTAAATCAATTATCTTGTTACCTTAGATCATTCTTTTGACCTCAAGTTAAAGTTTTCTTGATTTATAGAAACAAAAATCTTTAAATTTTCATTTATCACTTTAGTTTTCATTTTATTTTTATTATTTTATAAACTATATTCTAACAATTTTCAAACTAATTAGTGAATATTATGAATGGATATGTGATTTTATATTTAAATAGATCATGGCATCAGGGGTTTACCGTAATACTCATATCCATAGTAAAAATTTAAATACAAAGTTTAGTTTTCATATGATTCATGTATATTAAAAAAAACTTAGGGTCCCTTGTGTATACCATAAGAAGCCTATTTTATCCATTTGATTTGCAGTGCACCTGAGAGGAACATATCACCTAGGGAAGTTACTCTCACCATATCCTTAAAAATAAGGTTAGTGGGATATAAGCATGATTATAAATATGTAGTTAGTGATTTAAAAATTGGGGCCACATTAATAAATGAATGATAAGCTATATTTGAGATCTTAAAAATCATTCAAACCCTTGCCTAGATCATCCTCATACCTTGATTGTTTCTTGTATTGTATTCATAATCATTTACATTTATTGATTCACACTATAATTTATTTAAATTCATTATTATTGTTTAATTCACATTTTAGTTAATTCAAACTTATTAAAAATAATTCATTCATATTTAAATGTATTTATAATGGTTTCAATGAATGAAAGTCTCTACCTTAAATGTTACATAGGATTATGCTTTTTCTTGTAAAATCTTATCTTACTTTCCAAGATACTATTCATTTTATTTCAATATGATTAAAATTAGATAATGTTCCAAAATTTTCTTTAGATAAATATCCATTACATTGTATTTCACATTGTTATAACATTGAAAGAGCATGTATTCAATTTTTAAAAAAGATTCTAAACGTTCATTACATATCCACATGGTTAAAATTTAGTAATATAAAAAATGATGATCTTCCTCTTTCAAACAATTACAATATTATATCTCAGGGTATACTACATTCAATTAATTAATCAATATAAGTCAATTGATATGGTTTTGAATTTGCATATATACAAAAGTATAAGTATACTATTAGATAAGGGTTGGGTAATCATACTCAATAAATTATCTATTCAAGTCAAGAAAATTTCCAAGATCAATTTTAATATTACTCATTATCACATTATCCAATATAAAAGGACTTGGGTACAAGATAAATCATAAATTTCTAATTGCATCACATTAGAAACTTTAAATTATTTTCCCTTGCTTACTCCACACTCTAATGAGAGGTGAATCATCGATATTATTTCATAATCCAACACTTAATAAGATTATGATTATTCAAATGATGATTAAAATTTATGAAATGTCTTTGTGAGCATCCCAAAAAGGTTGATTCATCATTATATGTGTCTAGAGATGAACACAAGAAGAACATCCAAGATAACACTTCCAATATTTCTAATTATACTATTTCATCTATTTTAATTTATACATATATATCACCATATCTTGTTTTGGGAACATCACTTGGTATCCAAAACATATTTATTCTTATGTATACTCATGCTACTTCAACTCCTCCCATCACCTTTTCAAATTCTACTCTAGAGCATACCATCCTTGTATTACAGTCTAAGCTGGCCCACATTGAGAAATCCATTACTCATTCTAGCCCTTACATGTACTCATGTTTCCTATTACATAACCCTTTGGCACCCAAAATTACAACTTATACATTACTAGTTGGCTTTGTGGCTCCCAAGCTTCCTTTTTATGAAGGTAAATTTGATCCTTAAAGCACATGCATGCCTTCCATGAAACTTGTCTAAATTACATAGATAATGATAATTTTTGACAAATATTTTTCCAATAAGTCTAAAATAATATGATCTTATATGGTTCTATGATCTTCCTCTTCAATCAATAAATGTTATCAATCTTTTGGAAAATCAATTTTTGACACTTTTCTACCAAATTTGGTAAAAATTTAACACATGGTTAAATTACAAAGCTCAAACAAGGGTCTAATGAAAAATCAATTAATATGTGCTAATGTATAAGATTATGTTTGCCAAAATTACAAATAAAATGGATAATAATGAGTTTCAATATATTTTTAGACAAATATTTATCTCTCCTCTTAAAGAGTCTATTATTTTTGATCATTTTAATTCCTTTTATTAAATATTCCATATAGTTAAAGAACATGAAATAAATTTCCTTAATTTGAACAAGCTCAATGATGTTTCAAATTTTCCTTCTACTCCAAATGTAAAATTTCAAAGAAAGCCAAATTATAAGAGAAACTAGTTGATATAAATAATGAAGAAAAAATTATAGTTAATAGTATATCATAAACATAATAAAATATTTAATTAAAAACTCCATAAAGAAGGAAATTTTCAATGTTTCCATCACCTCCTCATGTTTTGTTGTGAAAGATTCTAGAATGCAATACAATCATTCTCACTCCACTAACAAAGATAGATATATATAGACCTCAATCTATAGATTTTGAGGGCATTCTAAAAATATATTTTTCAAACTTAAGCATAAGCTATAATATCTCATTGATGAAAATATCATATATATTGGAACATATATTAAAGAGAATATGTTGCAATTTGTCATTGATGTCATGTGTCTATACACTATTATCATTAGTCAAAAGAAGTATGAGATCTTGTGTGTTCAAGAAGGCATGCATAGTGAAGTCTAATAAAGTGAATCATTTGAGATTTTTGAGTGGTAGGTGGCATTATTTTAATCTTATTATGACATGATAATGTGTCTATAGTGGAATGAAGATCTTTGAGAGGTATGGAACTTATTAGACTTGTGTGTTTAAACTAGTTCTTAAGCATGAAAAAAGCTTATAGAGGCATGATGATGATAATATTAAGGTATTTAAGTCTGATATTTTTAAAATAAGTGGTATATCATATGAGTGATGTGGAAATTACATCTAAAATATCATCAAAGTTAGGTATTGAGGCATAACCCTTGCATGAGAAACCTAGTGTGATGGAACATGCCTAGTAGCATGCTAAGAAGAGAAGTGTGAGACCTATGTGAATAAGTTTATAATATTTTAAGAAAATGAGAGGTTATATATGAATTTATATGATGTTTTTAGAGCATATAAATTTGTGATAGGGTCATACTCTAGACCTAAAGTGACTTGCAGCTAAAGGCCTAGTGTGCAAAGAGACCTAGTTAGGTCCAATAAGTAATCAAGTTTAGTTTTAAATAGGCCAAAAGATCATGTGAGAATGTATTAAGGTTTTATATCTTTATTAAAGCATTATTTTCAATTTTTAGGTCATGTATTGAAGGTAAATTTAAGAAAACATGTTTGTAGGTCTCCTGTAAATTCAAATTGAAGGTTTTCAAGCCCAAAAAGGAAGTTTAGATGCTCATTGGCATGTGTAAAGTTTTCATGGTGTCATAATAATTTTTGGAGAGATTTAAAAGGGTCATAATAAGGATTTACAATAATTATTTTGGAATTTAAGGTGTAAATTTGTATGAACAATCGTTAAGGAGGTTAACTAGTCTAAAACCCTCTCAAACCCCTCTTAACGACTTGATTCAATAAAAATTATTGGAAAGGGCCCATAAAGGATTGGAAAATACTCTTTTTATGTTTATATCATGTATATTAATCCTCAAATAATCTATATGTGGTAGTGGTGTGTTAGGGCAGTGTAAAGAAGCTATAAAAAAATTGCTTGCTTTTAATAAATTTGATGCTACAAGCAGGGTTGACTGGGTCAATGCATGCAAGTTGATGGAGGTTTAAGTCCAAGAATAATTATTGATTTACATGTTTAAAAAAAAAAAAATACATCTTCTGTGTCAACTATTTTGGTCATTTAAGATGACCTATCGTTAATTTGATAAAGAGTGAAAATAGTGAAAAAAAACTAGTCAAAGTGATAAAGTGTTTAGGGATGAGTTACAAGTGATTAGGGATAAATAAAATTAATTGAGGTAATTTTTTAAGACATATACCTATTTTTTATTTTTTTAAAAATTGTTTATTATTCTCACATATAAGCTATAAGGTGCTCTCAAAGTGACTTGTCTATATGAGTCATGACAGTGAAACCAGGGACAATGAGAATGGTTTACAAGAGCAAAATTACCATTGAAGCATACTTTTTTTGTGTTTTAGGGTGATATAAGTATTTTTATGAATATTTAAATGTATATAAATATCATGTTGATGATCTATTAGGTTTTATAATGTCATGTTTTCATGACTAGATGTTTGTAGTGTTTGGAAGTTATTGATGTGCTAAAGGAAGTGAAGTGTGTGAGATCATATGATAAGATTTAGTGCATATAATGAAATTATATATGGTTTTTTACATGTAAATAAAATATTAATTTTATATTTAATGTGCAGAGATAGGTTAGGGTGTTGAGATTTTGAAGCCAAAATGGCTTAGTAGATTGTGTTAAGATAGTTAGATAAAGGCTTAAGAAATTGGTCTACAAGACCAATGATTGTCTATAGAGTTTGATATATATCCTTTTGAGAGTGATATATAATAATTAAATAAACCATTTATTATAATTATATGTCATTAATGTTTCCTTTCAATCTATAATGACAAATTTCTTCATGACTATGTTTTTAGAGCACTCAAGCAGTTTGAGTGGTCATCTGAGAGTGATAAGTTAAAGGTGGTTTGGATAGAATTGAAGAATCCATTAAACATGAGGATTGTATATGATTATAAAAGTATCATGTAAATAATTTTTTTATTCATGATAACTTCATTTATATTTTTTAAAATTTAAATTTTGTCAATTGTACTTTGATTATATTTGACTGTTCTGAGTGATCTTTTTGCAAAAATTGGTTTGAGGCATGTTGGACTATTTAGTGAATTCAAATGGATATGGTGATGAGCATAAGGTAATAAATGTTATATATATGTTTTTTTTTCATATGGTCATGTGTAAAATTTAACTATATACTTTAATTTTGTAAGGTAGTTTTTTTGAGTGTGTGAAGGGCTAATGACAAGTAGGCTTAATAGCTTTGTTTAAGGGGTGACATGAAGAAAATGGTATTGGGGATAGAAGTAAAGATTAATATATTAATATTAAAGTTATATTATAATTTTTTGAAGTGTTTTTAAACTAAAAATGTGGTCTAAGAGGTCTGAGTGTAACATGTGCCTTAGAGAAGGCCTATTTCCTTTAGGTCTTTATTAGGCCTAATAGGGTTTTGGTCATATTGACTATTTTGAACAAAATTAAAAATATGTAAACCCCATATAGTAAAAAAATTGTATAAGGGTCTAATATAATTTCATAAGGTGCATCATATTCCTTTTTATGTGATTTAATGTGGTATTAGTCTTGGTCATAGTCCAATTTAGTCCTTATGTCATTTTGAGTCACTTAGGGGCCATAAATGGGTCATTAAATGAATTGGTATGGTTTTATTAGGTATAAAAATGTTATAATATCCTAATAAAATTCCTTAATTTTAGTACATGTTTGAATCATTTTTTAATAATTTGAAGACTAACTGAAACTTGCAGGTGTTGACAGAAAATCAAGAAAACAAGTGAGAAAGGAGGATTTTTTGTAGTTGTATGGCCTATGAGAGAGAGTGGCACATGGGAGAAGATTTATAAGTGAAAATTAAGATTTCATAACTCAATTTAAATGATTTATATTTTTTTTAAATTCCAAAAATGGCCTAAAACCATTCTATCTCTCCATCACTCAAGCAGGTAAGCATAACTAGTCAACAAGTTTCTTCTTGGTATGGTTAGTAAGAAGACTTCCAGGTCAAAATATCTTGGTGTTGGATATTAAAAAAATTAATATTTTTATTTTTAATAATGTTTTCCTATACTTTATGAACCATCCTTAACAAGTTGACTATTCATTTATGCTTGTTATTTCCCACACCCTATAGGTTTTGCTCTTGTTTGAGCTAGTTTGTACAACTTAGTTGATAAATTTGATTCCAGAAGATTTTTAATTAATTTTCTCATGTTTCCAATTTTTTTTCATGGTTGGAAATTATTTTATGTCTCAAATAGTTTAAATTGTAGGAATATGTCACTAGTGAGGTTGTGCTTAGATTTCACCACTTCCAGAAGGTTTATTTATCTAAAATGGTTTTATTTGAATGTGATATGGTGTGAATAATGTTTATAATGTCATATAAATCACCTTATTTCCATGATTTTACAATTTCATGCATTTATCAAACACATAGTCACATGTGTCACATAATCAACTTTGTGCAAGTTGTAATCTACAATCCTGATGTCTTGAGTGTGAAAATGGACATAGAAGGTAATGAAGTATTAAAGGATTTTATATATCTTCTCATAAGCATGAAAAATAATAAAAGTCCCTTTAGTTAATAAAGTATGGACTGTGATAGTCAATTCAATCTTACATATAATCTTGCACTGTTGAATGAGCATCTACAGGTGCCATAAAGAAGAATGTCACGTTGGAGAAAGGATAATTGATATTGTGTTAAGCCTTGAAATGTTTTGAATCCAATTTTAAAATGTTGAGGAAGTATAAATCTTGTTTATTTCCCATTCACTATGCATATATTTCATGTCTTCATTCATTATCTTTTCTATAACTGCACCAATACCTATAAGAGATTGAAGACATTGAAATTAGAGGTGTTGAGACTAGTTTGAACCTTTTCAAAGAAGATATGATAAATTATATTACCCTTGTGAAAGTGTGTAAATAATTGTAAGTTCATATACCATGACCACATTGATCATCTCACATTCACTACCTTGTAACCTACAAATGACCACCTACATATGGATTACATAGAGGCATGAAGGAGTTATATAGGAGTATTGACTGAAACCTTCTTGAGGTTTTTGGATGTTGGAAAATATTTTAAATTAATGTTTTAGGAATCAATTTGGAAAGTAAAGTGAGAAGACACTTCAAGATGAGATAATTTGAGTTTCTAGGACAAAATCCCTAAAAGTCCTAAAATATATCCTTAGGCCCGTTTGTTAGTGCCATATGATGGACAAGAATTATTATTAGATGAGTTTAGATGCACCCATGTTGTATCCTTCACATAGAGGTATAGCCTTGAAAAAGAAAGAGGGTGTGTGACTAGAAGAGTGTAGTTTTTTAAGGCCTCTAATATTGATATTTGTTTACTAAATTTTTGTAGTGATGTCTATAGAATTTGACCTTCAAAGTGACCTCTACACCTAAAGTTAAAATATCGAGGCATGTGTTCATATTAAGTGGTATTTTTGATTTGAGAGAGCATAAGGGTCATCAATAAAAATTTTAGATGCAAAGTATGGGTTTACTCCATCACCTATAGGTGCCTTTCCATCAAAATATCCGCCTACAACCTATCTATAAGTGAATAATAAGTTCATAAAGTGAATCCTTGGAAGATGTTAACCTAAAAACACAACCTTAATAATGGTAAAGTTCTTGCAAGACCTATATAAGGATAACATATTCATGTGTCACTAATTTCAATATTGGTAGTCACCTATAGAATCCTTGTTATTCCATAAAGGGTCAACTATAGTTGATTGTAGATAATAGTGAGATAGAAAATAGTGTTCTTGATGTTGGAATGACGTGAATATGAGGTGAACATAGTCAAAAAATTATCAAATGACCTTAGGAACTCTAAGGAGGTATCTAGGTATTATTTTCAAGGTTAAACCATGTACTATCACCTATAGGTATCTCTCTCAAACAAGAAAATATAGTTAGTAGTCTTGTATTCAGTTAAGAGTAAGAGACATGTGTGAAGTGTTTAGGAAATTTAGAATGGTAAGTAAGTTGGGAGTGTATTCATAATAGTTTTAATATTATAAATAGGCTCTTACCATATGGATACAATGTGATGAATGTCCTCAAACATGCACTTATAGTCATACCTAATACCCTAAACATAGTCAGTCATTTGATAGTCTGCCTTATGGGTTTGATGGTGTTTAAAAGGTCTAATGGTATAATCAGACCTTGGAAATTTTTATATATCATATTCATCACTTGGATAATCCTACCATACCTTCAATCTTGATGAGAAAAGGGAAGTACCCTCTATTTTATCTTAGACAGAGGGTAATCCCCAAAGATGCAAGTCTATAGATCTAGAGGAATGAAGATGAAAGAGTGAGCTATAAGTTGATAAATCCTTACATGAGGGTGTTTTAAGTTTAATAAGACATGAAAAAACATGAAAATCCATGAACATAAGTGAGAAACATGCTAGGGTATTATAAACCTATAAGGATGCAGACATACCTATTAGGTCTAGTTTAGGCCTAAAGCCCAATTGGGGGGTCAATTTCATTTCTATCATTAGAATAAAATTAAAATCCATTGGAACATGTTTTTAGGGATTCATAACGTGTGTTTTAACCTTTGGTGTGTAGGTGAATCTAGAAATAAACCATGTTTTGATCCAAACAAACTCACTCTTGTGCAGAATGAAGATCAAAGCTTAAATAGGCAACTCAACATGTACAAACACTCAACATGGGAACTCAAGGATATAATACAAGTTGGACAGGGTTCTTAGAAAAAATTTAGTTTCATTTTTTATAGGATTGAAAGTTAGGATTGTATGAACAATCCTTAAGGGATAAAACATCTTTAAACCCTCTCAAACCCTTGCTAAAGACCCAATTTAGAAGATGAAGTAGGAGATGCATATATATGGAATAGAATGGCTTGGGAGATTATGGGAATTTATAGAGGACTCTCCAAGGATCCTCCCCATGAACTTGAGTTCTACTCTACTTGTATGAATAATGAGGAAAATGGATTTATTTGACAATTTTTTGTGTTTTTCATGTTCAAGGGAGAGTCAAAGGATGAAATCCACTTTAGGATAGATATTAAGACTTACTATAACTCACCATGTGTATTTATTTCCTTATCTAAATTAACAAGTGCCTTCACCTCATCCAATTAAAATTGGCGTAGTGCACAAGCTAGTGAGAGGGTAAAAACTTCAAGTGGGAGTTCTTTTAAGTTTTTCCTAAGGAATTTAAGGCCATGATGGGTCCTAATAGGTTTAATTCATTCATTAGTATAGATAAAATTGTAAAATATAAGGTAACCTTGGTGTCAAATGTGTAAGGTGAGTAAAATAAGAGTTATTTAGAATGCAAGAAATGATAGCTCATATCCAAAATAATATTGATGATTAGGGATGTAAATAATTCATGTTGGAGCATGTATACAATCCCTCCTTATTTAAATCATTCCAAGAAGGCCAAATAATGAAGGTAGTTTTCTGAGCAAGCAATGAGGAATCCTACACCATATTTCAAGAGTTTCATGTTTTGAGGGTTCTCATCATGACACATGTCCTAGTGACCCTTGGACTTCATTCTCTTCTCCTCTCCCTCAAATTCTATTAGTAGCCATTTTTGCTCTTTTAGACTAATACCACACCATGTATGAGGAAGTCCTATGGTTTGGACATTATAATTTTCCTTAGAAAAATAAATACAATCTAGTTTGAGTTCATATATCATATTTTCAAAGTGTGTAAAGAGATGTATAGTGAATAGTTAAGAGATATTCAGCTATCCTTTCTTTCCCTCATCCTTCCATGTTTAATACAAGTGATTCCACTCTAGCAGGTCATGTGAAGTGTTGTTAAGTGTATGGATATATTTTTAAGTTTAAAATAAGAATTAGTATCTATAACTTATCTATGGTTTCACTTACCATAGATAATATTTATGCATGTCACCTTCATATTGAAATATTAATGCTAGTGCATTCTAGAACTTTTAAACTAGTGTTGTAAGCCTTATTTCTTAGTGAAAGAATTATGATGGTCATGTGTAAATATTTTTGGTGTATTATTCCCTTAGATTAGTTTATTTTCATGTAAAATTTTATCCCTTCTCCCATAAGAAGACAATTAGTTAGGTGATAATCAGTTCATTGCATATTTAAGGAGTTAACCCTTAAACCTAGAGGTCTACTTCTACCTATAGATAAACCCACATACCTAAGAGTATTCCAATGTTTCCCACATATAGATTAGTCTTGAACACCCTCTTATATGGTAAAATATTTTGTCATAACTATTTTGACATACCTAGTGGGACCAAGGTCCAAGAGAGTGGAAAGTTTGTTGGTGTGTCTTTCCTCTAATCATCTTTTGGAAGAAAGCAAGATAGCACCAATGGAAAATCCGAATGAAATCTTCTAGTTGTAAGTATCCTAGGTATATATATTTTAAGTTTTGATCATTTATTGCATCTCATTTAAAATATGAGGTTGATATGAATAGATATGGTGAATAACCCTATCATGAACCTCCCTATCAGCCTTGTTATGAACCAAATTATATTCCTCAATAGTCCTTTCAAAATAGATACCAATCCTATGAGACATGGCAGCCTTATGTCCTCCATTTACCTCCCCATATAGACATCATGTTGTTGGAAAACCCTATGAGGAAGGCTACCAAAAAACATATCAATGAATACCTTCCTATCAAACCCAATATGAGTCCTACCAACCATACCATGATGCCTATCAAACTCAAGAGGATTCATATGAATCTTGTCTTGAAAAATTAGTTGGTTCCATGGATTATAAATCAAGATATCAATAGGAAAGATTTGAATTCTTAGAAGCTATAATATTAAAATTTAAAGCTATCCTTAATCCCCATCATTACCCCCCCCCTCTTCCATTAACCCCATATTATATCAGATATTTGTTGACACTCATACCAACATTGCTAGTTAATGAAGAGAATATGAGAACATGGGATGATGAGTATGATGTGCTCCCTAATCATCTCATGTAATGGTTAGGAGGTATTATCCAAAGTTGTATGCAAGTGTTAGATATGTTTGAAGAGATATAAGGAACCCAATAAGAGATCAAAGAGCCAATGCACTTGGAAAATAAGAGTGTCAAATGTTTAATAAGTAGGCTAAAGATGTGGTAAGAAAAGGAACCTAAAAATGAACATGTTACTATTGAATATCCCTAAAGAGGCTATTGGTAAGGTGAAACTTCTACTGATGTAGGTGTTTTTCCTTTTAACCAACCCAAAATATCTCTTCCCCATTATCTTACTAGTGAAGTCCTCTTTCCTAAGTCCATTCACAGGTCCTCCACTTCACCTCACATTCCATATCCAACTCATCATCCCTCCATAAAAACTAATTCCTCACCTCCAAATCATTAGCCTATCCATAAATCTTACACCTCACCTTTTCTTAAAAAGGGGCCTATTTTGAGGGAAACAAATGAAGAGAAAAGATTTCAAGTCATAACTAGTCAAGAAGATGTAATGAGCGACTATGAAGAAGAAATCACCATAAAGACTCCCCTTGGTGAACAAAAGGGAAATTATAACTTATTGAATGAAGAGAAACATAGTGAAGATTATTTTATAGCTGTCCATGAGGAATGTGACCAAGAATTGAAGAGAGAGGTATTTGAAGAAGACTCCATATCTGATCATGAGGTTGTTGATGATTCTAACAAACCCAAAGTCGACTGTGATATCAAAGATGAAGGTAATCTTCAAGTCATTCCTTAATAGATTGTAGTCCTAGAAGAGTCTCATGAGGCCAAGGTAGAAGATATAGTACTTGAAGAGTAATCCACACCTTAGCATAATGTTGAATAACACTCAGATGCATTAGAACATAAATAAGACTAGTTTTATGACCTCATATATCAATAAGAAAAGATTAAAGAGGTGGTGATTCTAGATGAAAAGGAGAATAAGGATGATTTATAGCAACACATGAAACTATTTAAAGAACTTGAAGAGATTTTTCAAGTTAAGGGCTAAGTATATGAGAATATGGATAAAGATTTTTTCATAGAGGACAATGACCAAGATTAGGTAGAATATACAGATCTCCTTAATGAGTTTGAAGAATTTACAGATGAAAGGAGACCTAACCTTATTTAGAGCATAATGGAAAACAAGAAGGTATGATCAAAAATTGGGTTCTAAAAAAGGTTTCAAGTTAGAGTTTCAATGGTGGCACACTGTAGATCTCATCAAGAGCTTTCTAGCACTTTTCATAGTTTGCAAAATGGAGTCTGAATGCTCAAGATATGGTCATTTGAAGATTTATCAAAAAATGTCACTTGTGACATTTGGCACATGTTTCGAGAATGTATCGACATTTGGACCTATTGGAGGTTGACACATGGCACTGTTGAGATTCCAAGTGGGCCAATAGCCATTTGACACATGGCAAAAAAATTAGATGCAAAAAAAATTGGCTTAGGTGTTTTTTATTCACATGTCATTTGATATTTTCAAAGTCCAAGGCACCAAAAAAGGAGGGAAAGAAGAAGTCAAAGCATTCAAACTACATGCTTGGCACCTAGGGAGGAGAGCTTGAGCACACCTAACAAAGAGAGGCTGATTCATACTCAGTCAAGGCACCTAGAAAGGTGGGAGGTGGTTTGAACCCCTGACCTACCACCCAAAATTGAATAGCCTTGACCACTTCAACCACGGTGGTTGAAGTGTTATAAAAGGGAGTAATTTTTACTTGTATTGACATGGAAATCTGACTGTGTTTTATTTATAAAAGGTTGAGAGCTAGATAAGATCTTGGAGATGGATTTAGCAAGTGGATATTAATCCAATTTTTGACCTCTATACATAGGGTAAGCCTTTCAGTTATTTTTTTTAAATTGAAAGAGATTGTTATTTTTTTGTATAAACCAATAGTTGAAGTGAAGGGACCAAAGCACATTCAAAAGGGATTGAAGACTAAAGAAGAATTCCATGTGATCGAGCTTGAGTTTATCAGTGAAGGTGGAATTCTTGGATAGAGATCAGGCCTGAGGGAAGTTGTGCAATGTTTCCAAATAATTTTTAAGCCATTTGTTGCATAAATTTAATAGAAATGGTCCTCACTATTGGGTGGACCTAGAGACGTAGGTAATCAATGCCGAACTTAGTTATCAATTTCATGTGGTAATTTGTCATTATTTCATGTTTTATTTTCAAGTATTTTGATTTTTAATTAATCAAGAACTCATGCAATATTTGAAAAATTTGATAATTTACGACATTTAATTTTTAAAAATAAAATCCAATTTTTATTGGTGAATGGAAGATATCAGTCTTTTGACAATTCTAATCCAATTCGATAATTGAGAATAATTTTCCAAACAATTTGCAAGTTCTTTTGAGTTTTTCAAGAATTTGTGAGTTCGAGAAAATTCAGAAACCATACGTTTAAAACTTCACTTTGAGTTTTTAGTGGTGTTTTCAGATCAAGTTGGTATCAGAGTAGTTGATCAATAGGGATTTAATAGTTGGTTGTTGTTTTTGCTTCTATTTCAGTGTTTGTTTCAATTTTTTTGATTCGATAGGTGCAATGGGAAAATTATCAAATAGAGCCAAGCTTGATGAGCTTGAAGCATATAACGAACAAATCCAGGAAGAGAATTCTTTCTTGAGAGCAAGATTTTACTCCTTGGATGAGGAGATTTCCCAATTGAAAATGGAGTTATGAGCTAAGGATGAGCGCGTGGAAAAACTACAAAATGGTGGACAAGTGAAGGATTTACCTTCCACTGTAGATGCAAGCACTGTGACAGATGAAAACATTGTAAGTGTATGTAAGTCATCAATTGATTTTCCTTCCCATGAAGAATCTAGTAACAATGATTTTGGTAAATTTGAACAATATACAAAAGGAATAGGTTCAAAATTACTTGTTAAAATGGGATTTAATGGAAAAGGCCTAGGAAAAGATGGCCAAGTGATACTAACCCCATTCAGGTAGAGAATAAGCCTAATCATGTAGGGTTAGGATATAGATCTGGTATTCAAAATGAAACAAGTGAATGCTCTGAGAAAGTAAAAGCAAGATGTGTAATGGAGAAGTGTAAACCATCTGGGATGGAAGGTAAAACACATTTTTTTGCTACACTTGCAATCATGTTGATTATAATTCTACTAGACAACATAAATATTCCAATGTTCCTTTTGATTATGGTACACAAAATTTGTGGCACATTTATCCATGCAATTTTTGTGGATTATCTAATCATTATGTAGCCAAATGTTGGAAACGTAAATCTTTGTTAGGAAAGATTTTGAAAGACTATTCTCCTAGACAAATTTTTGAGAGTAGCAATAAGAATATGTTTTTCAATAGAGTGGACAAAAGGTTTTGTACTCATTATAACAGAAGTGGACATCAGATTGAAAAGTGTTGGAGACTTCAACCATCACACCATCCTAGAAATGGTAAGATTAAGATGGCATATAAACCTATCAATGAGGTACTTAATGAAGTTAAATCAACTCATACAAATGTTACTAAATCCATTAAAGAAATCTCACCAACTAATCAAGAAAATTTGATTAAGAGGGTTGGTAAACAATTTTTGACATTCATGTTATCATGATTAGTGGATGCATTCATGTTTCAAAGCAATTTTGAGATCCTTTTTGTATGCATAAAGGACATTTACTATGCTTTGAATGATGATATGGTTTATTGGAGTGGCTCATAGAGAACAACTAGGGGACAGGTTTAACATACCTGAAATAATTTCTCATGTTTGGGATTTTTGAAACTTCATTTTTAAACCTTGACAACATTATATGCAATTTATATGGGCATGAGCAGTATGTCTATTTTGTGAAATATGCATTGTAGTTTATATGTTGTCTTTTATATTGTGCATATAGAGGCTTATAAGACCCTTTATGGGCACCGTTTATAATTGTACTAATTATACAAACTATTTATAGCCATGCATGATATTTACACATTCTATAAGACCCTTAATCATTTTTGGGCATTTTATTGTAACTGTCAATTATGGTTACAAATAGTGGGTAAAATTATTACACTAACAAATTGGTTTGCAGTTGCAGTTGGTGAATAATTTGTAGTGATTGGCAATTCACCTCTTTACAGGATGTGACATTTGGGCAGGCAATTTTTGTAGACTAGTTATAAGATTTTAGAGGATATTGGACTTTTGGAGACCAAAATCCTTCTATTAGGGAGGTGTGATCAGAAATTGGGTTCTAAAAAAGGTTTCAAGTCAGAGTTTCAGTGGTGGCACACTGTAGAGCTCATCGAGAGCTTTTTGGCACTTTTTTCAATTCAAAAATAGAGTCTAGATGCTCAAGATATGGTCATTTAAAGATTTCTCAAAAAATGTCACTTGTGACATTTGGCACGTGTTTCAAGAATGTATCAAAATTTGGACCTATCAGAGGTTGACACATGGCACTGTTGAATTGCCAAGTGGGCCAATATCCATTTGACACATGGCAAAAAAATCAGATGCAAAAAAAATTGGCTCAGGTGTTTTTTATTAACATGTCATTTGATATTTTCAAAGTCCAAAGCACCAAAAAGGAGGGAAAGAAGAAGTCAAAGCATTCAAACTATATGCTTGGCACCTAGGGAGGAGATCTTGAGCACGCCCAATAAGGAGAGGCTAATTCATACTCAATCGAGGCACCTAGAAAGGTGGGAGGCAGTTTAAACCCCTGACTTGCCACCCAAAATTGATTAGCCTTGACCACTTCAGCCACAGTGGTTGAAGTGTTATAAAAGGGAGTAATTTTTAATTGTATTGACATAGAAATCTGACTATGTTTTATTTTTAAGAGGCCAAGAGCTAGATAAGAGCTTGGAGATGGCTTTAGCAAGCAGATATTAATCCAATTTTTGACCTCTATACACAGGGTAAGCCTTTTAGTTATTATTTTTTAATTGAAAGAGAATGTTATTTTTTTGTATAAACCAATAGTTGAAGTGAAGGGACCAAAGCACATTCAGAAGGGATTGAAGACTGAGGAAGGATTCTATGTGACCAAGCTTGAGATTATCAGTGAAGGTGGAATTCTTGGATAGAGATCAAGCCTGAGGGAAGTTGTGCAATGTTTCCAAATAATTTGTAAGCCATTTGTTGCACAAATTTAATAGAAATGGTCCTCACTATTGGGTGGACTCAGAGACATAGGCAATCAATACCTAACTCCGTTATCAATTTCATGTGGTAATTTGTCATTATTACATGTTTTATTTTCAAGTATTTTGATTTTTAATTAATCAAGAACTCATGCAATATTTAAAAAATTTGACAATTTACGACATTTAATTTTTAAAAATAAAATCTGATTTTTATTGGTGAATGGAAGATATCAATCTTTTGACAATTCTTATCTAATTCGATAACCGAGAATACTTTGCCAAACAATTTGAAAGTTCTTTTGAGTTTTTCAAGAATTTGTAAGTTTGAGAAAATTCAAAATCCATACATTTAAAACTTCACTTTGAGTTTTTTAGTGGTGTTTTCAGATCTAGGTATGTCTTGTTGAACAACCATTGGAGGTTTTAGTTGAGGAAACCTATGAGAAATTTGAGGCCATTTGGATGAAATATGAGTTCATTTCTATATCTAATCTGATTGTAGCTACTTTTATTTCCTTGAACATCATGCTAATGAAGTGTGTAAACACCATGAAGAAGATGGAGGCATCAATTCCAAGGGTCAAAAGGCTACTTGCCTCATGTAATCCTTAATTACATGAAACAATAGAGGTTTAAAACTTCCTATTTGATCTAGGAGGAAGTGTTTCTTTTAGGTTACTTTTCATTTGAGTTAGTTTGGTTTTTGTGTGTTTGTTCCATAAGTGCTCATGAAGCATAATTGTGTGTTTGTTTAGTTTCATGTCTTGTGTGTTGTCTCTTGTTATTTTTATTGTGTGTTGGTTTGTTTCAAATGTAGTTTTATTTTTATATATGCTCATAGGTGACTACATATCCCAATGGATATGAAAAGCTTATTGGTCTTGGGTATAGCAATCGTACCACCCATATAAATTACAAATAATGTTGACTATTTTGACCACAAGTCAAAATAGGTCAACCACCTATAGTAAAAAACTTGTATATGGGTATTTTATAATGTCATAAGGTGTATCATAGTATTTTTTATGTGATTTATTGTGGTATTAGCCTTGTTCATAGTCTAATTTAGTCCTTATGTCATTTTGAGTCACTTAGGGGTCATAAATGGGTCATTAAATGTAGTGGTATAGTTTTAATAGGTATAAAAATGTTACAAACTCATTATAAACATCACTAGTTATTACATGTCAAATTACATGTCAATAATGTCAGGACTAACTAAAACATGTAGGTGTTAATTGAAAATTAGGAAAATAAGTGAGAAAGGAGGAGTTTTTACAATTATACAACCTATGAGAGAGAGTGGAACATGGGATAATATTTTTTAGTGACACTACATCTTCCATGACTCAATTTACATGATTTTTAAGTGCCAAAAATGGGCTAAAACCATTCTATCTCTCCATCACTCAACTAGGCAAGTAGAACTAGTCAGCATGTTTCTTCTTGTTATGGACAGTAGGAAGACTTCCAAGTCAAATTATCTTGGTGGTGGATAGTAAACTTGTTAAAATTAATTTAATTTTTAGATCTGGAGGAATTGTGTCCTATACGTTATGAACTATCCTTAAAGATTTGACTATTCATTTTTTCTTGTTATTTCCCACACCCTACAAGATTTGCTCCTATTTGATCTAGTTCATACAACTCAAATGATGAATTTGATTTCAAATGATGTTAAATTTTTTTTATCATGTTTATCATGTTTTTTATTCATGGTAATAAGTTATTTTATGGTCAAAATAGTTCAAATTGTAGGAAGATGGCACTAGTGAGGTTTCAGTCATATTTTACCACTTGAAAAAGGTTTTTCCTTTTATGTAATGGTTTCAAGTGAATGTGACATGGTGTGATTCATGTTTCTCATGTCATATCAATCAAATTATTTTCATGCTTGGTCTTACAAGTTCATGCATTTATCAAATACACAATTACATTTGTCACATAATCAACTTTCTACAAGTTGTAATCTATAGTCATGTTGTCTTGAGTGGCTTTATGTGATAATGTAGCAGACAAAAATGTAATGGTAAAAAATTTAGTATGAAAAAAATTTAGTATGAAAAAACATCTTGATGATGAAACATAATGATGAAAAATGTATCGATATTGGTAATGTCACAAAAATGTTGTGAAGAACATGATTGGGACATTTTAGTGATTATCACATTGTTTATTTGTTGTTTAGTTTATTTTGGTGATAGTATTTGAAATTTCATGGTGGAAAAGTAATGCACCAAATTTACAAGAAAAATAATAGAGGAAAATGTTATTTCATGAGTTTGGACCTTTAGTTTAAATTTGTGGCATCTTCTATGTGACTGTATCCTTTACTATGTTTTATTATTTTGATGTTTTATCCTCACTATGTTTTTCACTCTAAATTTTTAACTGCTATGTTTTTATCTACTAGTTTTTTGATAAATGTTATCTTTAGTATGAAAAAATGCATATAAGGTAATGAAGTGTTCAAGGATTTTATAAACCTTCTCAGAATCATGAATAATCAAGTAAATGCCCTTCTATTGACAAAGGATGGATTGTGATAGTCAATTCAATCTTCCATATAGTCTTGCACCATTAAATGAGAATTTATAGGTGCTATAAAGAATAATTTCACATTAGATCAAGGATAATTGATCTTGTCTTAATCCTTGTTATGTTTTGAATCCCATTTAAAAATGTTGAGGGAGTATAAATATTGTTGAATTCCTATTCACTATGCATATAGTTCATACTTTAATTCACTATCTTACTTGTAGCTACATCAATACCTACATGAGACAGAGCATGTTGAAATTAGAGGTGTTGAAACTAGTTTGAACCTTTTCAAGGAAGAGATGATCAATTAGATGACCCTTTTAAAAGTGTAGAACCAGTTTTAAATTCATATACCATGACCACATTGATCATCTCACAGTCACTACCCTGTAACCTACAAATGACCACCTATAGGTGGCTTACACAAAGGCATGAAGGAGTTATATGGTAATATTGACATGCTCTAAAACCTTCTTGAGGTTTTTGGATGTTTGAAAAGCTATGAAAATCATGTTTGAGGCATTAAGTTGGAAATCAAAGTGAGAATACACTTCAAGAGGAGATAATTTGATTTTTAGGGACAAAATCACTAAAAGTCCCAAAATAGATCCCTAGGCCCTTTTGTTGATGACATATAATGAAAAATCATGATGCCTAGATGAGATTACATGCACCCATGTTGTATCCTCCACATAGAGGTATAACTTTGAAAAAAAAAGAGGGTGCATGACTAGAGGAGAGTAGTGTTTCAAGGCCTCTAATATTGATGTGTTCATTAAAGTTTGGTAGTGATGTTTATAGGATTTGAGCTTCAAAGTGACCTCTACACCAAAAGTTGCAATATGGAGGCATGCATTCATATTAAGTGGTATTTTTGATTTGATAAAGCACAAGGGTAATCAAGAAAGAGTTTAGATGAAAATTATTGGTTTACACCATCACCTATAGGTGTCTTTCCATCAGAATATCCACCTACATCCTATCTACAAGTGACTCATAAGTTCATAAAGTGAATATTTTGAGGATGTAAACCTATAAACATAACCTTCATAATGGTAATGTGCATTGACAAGAATCATATAAGGATCCAAATGTGATGTGGCACTACTTTCAAGATTGGTACTCACCTATATAACCCCTATTATTCTATAAAGGGTCAGCTAAAGTTGAATGTAGATAACAATGAGCTAGAGAATGGTTTTATTGATGTTGGCATGGATTGAATATGAGGTGAAAATAGTCAAAAAAAAAATAAAATTACCTTAATAACTCTAATTATGTCTCTAGGATTTGTTTTCAAGGTTCAACCATGTACTATCACATACAAGTATCTCTCTCAAACAAGAAAACACAATCAATAGTCTTGTATTTAGTTAAGAGAAAGAGGCATGTGTCAAGTGTTTATCAAATTTAGAGAGGTAACTAAGTTTGGATTACCTTCATCATATTTTTAATATTCTCAAGAGGCTCTTACCATATAGAGACAATGTAGATAAAGGCCTCAAACATGAACTTGCAGCCATCCTTAATACCCTACACATAGTTAGTCATTTAATAGTCTGCTTTGTGGGTCTAATGGTGTTTGGATTATCTAATGGTATAATCAAACCTTGGAAATTTTATATATAATCTCCATAAATTTTATAAACCCACCATACATTCACTTTTAATGAGACAATAGGGGAATTACCCTTTGTTTTGTCTTGAATAGAGGGTACTCCCCAGGGATACAAGTCTGTGGGTCTAGAGGAATGAAGATGAAAGGGTGAGCTAGAAGTTGATAAATCCTTAAAATAGGGTTTATTAAGTTTAATAAGACATGAAAAAACATTAAAATCTATGCATAGAGGTGAGAAACATGTTAGGGTGTTCTAAACTTACAAGGATGTAGATAAACCTATTAGGTCTAATTTAGGCCTAAATCCCAATTAGGGGGTCAATTTTATTTATAGCATTGGGATAACATTAAAATCCATGATAAAATGTTTTTATGGAGGCACAAGGTGTGTTTAAACCTTTGGTGTTTAGGTGAAGTCACAAAGAAACCATTTTTAGATCCAAACTAACTCATGCTTGTGCATAATGAAGAGAAGATCTCGAATAGGCAACTTTGAATGCTTTCACTTGTATGAATACTCAGTATGGGATCTAAAAGAAATAATAAAATTTATATAAGGTACATATAAAGGTTTT
The DNA here is from genome assembly GCA_037957365.1 of Torreya grandis. Lineage (NCBI taxonomy): Eukaryota > Viridiplantae > Streptophyta > Pinopsida > Cupressales > Taxaceae > Torreya > Torreya grandis. The sequence goes on from JARHVA010010585.1 coordinate 79,023, forward strand.
AGTGGCATTTATTGGATTATTAAATGTCAAGATTGTATGAACAATCCTTAAGGGCTAAAACATCTCTAAACCCTCTCAAACCCTTGTCAAAGACCTAATTGGGAAGATGAAGTAGGAGATGCATCTATATGTAATTATATTTATTTGGATATGATTCAAATTTTTAGAGGACTCTCTAGGTATCCTTCCCATCAACTTGAGTTCTAATTTACCTATATGAACAAGGAGGAAAATGGATTTTTTTGACATTTTTTGGTGTTTTATAGGTTCAAGGGAGAGTCAAAGGATGAAATAAACTTTAGGAGAGATATTGAGACTTAACCTAAGTCAACATGTGTATTTATTTCCTTATATAAGTGCACAAGTTCCTCTAAAAGTGCCTTCACCTCAGCCAATCAAAAATGTCATAGTGCACAAGCTAGTGAGAGGGTGAATACTTTAAGTAGGAGGCCTTTTAAGGTATACCTAAGGAATATAAGTCCTTGAGGGGTCCTAAAAAGTTTAATTCATTCCTTTTTATGGATCATATTATAAAACTAAATGTAACCATGGTTCTAAGTGTGCAAGGTGAGTGAAAGAGGAGTTATTTAGACTACAAGTAGTGGTAGCTCATGTCCAAAATAATCTTGATGATTAGGGATGCAACCAATTCAAGTTATAAAATGTATAAAACCCCCCCTCTTATTTCAATCATCACATATATCCCTATTCTACTGTGGGATGTTAAAATAAGTCCAAATGATGGTAGGTAATTTTCTAAGTAATGACAAATATTACAGCACATTTTAGGAGTTTCATGTTTTGAGGGACACTTGTACAAGTAGACCTTGCATGGTCTATTCCATATCCCTCTCTCCTACATGTGTAACTCATTTTATTAGCATGACACTTTCCTTGTGACTTTTGGACTTCACTCTCTTCTTCACTCCCTCAAATTCTATAAGAAGTAGCCATTGTGGCTCTTGTAGACTAATACCACACCATATATGGAAAATACCTACTAGTTTTGACATTGTAATTTACCTTAGAATAATAAATATAGTCTAGTTTATGTTCATATATCATCTTGTCAAAGTGTGTGAAGAGATGTATAGTGAATAATTAAGAGATATTCATCTATCCTTGTTTTCCCTCAATCCTTCCATGTTTGATGCAAGTGATTCCACTCTAACATGTCATATGAAGTGTTGTTAAGTATATGGATTTGTTTTCAAGTGTATAATGAGCCTTAGTTTCTATAACTGATCTGAGGTTTCACTTACCTTAGATAATCTTCATGTATATAACCTTCATATTTAAATACTAATGGTAGTGCATTATAGGACTTTTAGACTAGTGTTGTAAGCCTTATTTCTTAGTGAAATGAGTATGATGGTCATGTGTAACTCCTTATGGTGTATCACCCCTTTAGATTAGTTTATTTTCATGCAAACTTATATCCCTTTTCCCACAAGCAAATAGTTATTTATGTGATAAGAACTTCAAGTCATATTCAAGGAGATATCGCTTAAACCTAGAGGTTTACTTATACCTATAGGTAAACCCACATACCTAGAAGTATTTCCATGTTTCCCAAATATAGAGGAGGCTTGAACACCCTCTTATAAGGTGAAAGATTTGGTGATAATAGGTCCTAAAGGGGTATAGACAACCTATGGAGTGGTTATCTCACAAATTTAACATGTTTATGGACCTATTATAAGGCTTATTCAATCATGGAAAGTATTTTAGTTGACCAATATGGGTGAGACCAATAGTTGAGTATAAAAACAAGGCCTAATTGGCTTATTTAAGATAGTTAGATAAGAGAGTATATGAGAAAAGGAGAGAGATTTTGAAATAGAAATAATAGCTCATTGAGGACAATTAGAGGGAAAAGATAAGACATTTTTATCTAACATAGTTTCTATAGGTGGATGACTAGGTCAATGGACCTAATAAGCCTAAAAGAGGCATGTTGAGTGAGTAAGCCTAAAAGGTTGGTTGAGTGAGATTTAAGAGTAAAGAGTGAAAAAAAATGAGGTAATCATAAGTTGAAGATGATCAATAGGTATTATAATATGATCAAATACCATATTTTATTTATTTGATGAAAATTTACCTAGGGGGTTGGAGCCTCCTTGCAAGATTAAGCTTGCAAAAGACTAGTTGAGTGGGTACTTAACTAGGTAGGGGTTGGAGTTCATTGTGAATTTGGTTCTTCACTAAATTTTGGATTTGAAATTATAATACTATAGTCATATTAATGGTTCAATGGGTTCTATTCCCTAATAGGGTTTCCCACATATATCTTGTGTTCTCTTATGATATGCTTGTGTAGTTGTTTGTGTATGCATTGATCTTTATGTGAATGAATGCTTCTTATAATGATGAATGTAATTTAATTCAAGTGAAATTAATTAATTACCATTGATTAAACCCATCCCCCTCTAATTGGTTGTTCTTTAAATAGTTTGTATAAGAGCATGGTTCTTTAGAGAAGGCCTAATAGACTAAAGGAGATCATATGGAAGCAAGCATGGCTAAAGTATAAGGAGGTTGCTTGATGTTGGTATATTTGATAATTATGGTCTATGATGGATTCATGGAAATTATTATCATGTCAAAAAATGATGGTGTTAATCATGAGGACATGTAATCCTCAAGAGATATCAAAGGCCACTATTTTCAACAAACAAGGTACAGAAGTTTCTTCAAAAATTATAGATTTCCATGCAAACATAATGAGCATAGAACTATTGACAAGAATAAGGAGAAATAGTAGTTCTTAAGGGAGATATAAGATTAGGGGGAGATATCAAGGCAATTAATCAACCCATAGAAAATATGAATGAGTTGTAAAAGCAATGTGGTAGCCATGTATGGATGACATAATATGATATAACATGTACATGGACAATAAGGTATAAGTATGTGCAAGTGTCTTGGTAGGCAGAGGATCATGAGAGCTATGGATTGGTTTATAATACCAATGAAATTTTTTGTATAGCTATTGACCATATAAAAAAAGATTATTAACATGATCATTCCTTTAGCATGACATGAAGATGATCTAGACCTAAGAAGAGAAGGTGGGTGATTGTGCCTTATTTATGAAGTTTATTATTTGCATAATACATCTAAATAAGTAATAAGAAAGAGATTATATCATTTGATCATGATAAATGAGCGAATAGGAATATATCTTGAAGGTATTATTGAGACCACAAAGGTTTGATCTTGAGAAACTCAATGAAAGTGATTGTATTCTTAAGGTCTTTGTGAATGGTAGACATGGATGACTTGTTTCATTTGTATAGTGATTTTGGTCCATTGAGGTGATTGATCTAATTGAATGGAAGTATTATTTAGGTCATTTTTTTATGTATGAGTATTTTTATTGATCAATTTTAACTCGATATGTGATGAATAATCTTAAGACTCATAGGGTAGTGAGATGAGGGTTTTAAGCCTTTCTGTGTCTTCAAACCCTAAGGTATGTTCTTATAATGCTATTAACTCTGTTATGGCTTGTTGGATTTTTTTTTTTTTTTTTGGTAAGTTATTTTCAATGTTTCCTTAAGTTATTGACATGATTTTAATTCATTTTTGAGCTCATGGTGAGATCTAAAAATCAAGACTTAGAATTGTTGATCAAGAGAGTTGTAGATTGGTCTATATAACCAATGGCATTAGAGGTAGAAAAAGTTTTTCATGAAGATCCATGGTCATGTGTTGATAAAATAATGAAATGATAAGTTTTTAGTGTCTTGAGAGTATTCATAGAGGTTATGAAGATGGGCGGGCCCTGTAGCATGACAAGAAGCATGTAAGCTTGAAGAAGATTGCTATGGTGATCATTGAAGTTGTGTCATAGATTGAAATGGTCTCTTGATGTCTTGGTGACCTCATAAGGTCATGAGGGGATGTAGTATCATGTTGAAAATGACATGAAGATGTTTTTAGTTTTTTTAAACTGATAAGTTCTAAGTGATCATATAAAGGTATTATTTATAAGTATGTAGAGTTAAATCTTTGAGTCTAATTGAAGAGTTTCTTGGAGATTTCAACATTGTTTATGCATCAAGATGACCTTAAGATCATGGAGTAAGTTTAAATTATTGATGTGTCCCTATTTTCATATAATGTAAGAATTCATTGGTGTGATAGAGGTATATCACTATGTATAAGGTCTCACAAACCTATTTGATTGTATGAAGAAGATATGAAGTGTTTTAGGCCATGATGGCTTGTAAATATTAAAGCATAGATTGTTGATACATATAGGGATAGAGAAGACCCTAAGTTCATGAGGTTACTATTCATGTATTATTTTGGTCATGAATTATTTCTTTAATGAAGATTATGGTTTATTTATTCAATATGGTATTTTATGATAATTAGGTTATTTCCTACTATTTCTTACTCTATTTCTAACTTCCAAGAAAAAAGTAGAGAAAAAATAGATGAGGGGTGTGTAGCTGGTTGAAACATTATGCTTAATGATGACTGAATAAAGTGGGAACTCATTTTTGGTGAGGAAAGACTACCTTCCATATGACCACACTAAACCAACTTATTTGTTAGATGAGTATGAAGGGTGGACCACCTAACAACACACTAGATCCAAGAAGTGAAAGCTCCCTTGGATGGTTGTCAATCCACTTCCCTAATGATAAAAATATTTTGACAATAAAAATGAAAGGTGATAAATTGATATGAACATAAATTCTTATGCAAGAAATAAATAATGTACTTATTTAATAAAATATAGCATGATGGGTCAATACCATGCACAATTGAATCAAGGTTAGGTCTAAAGGATCTAAGTAGGGTATATAGATAGTTTAAAATCAAAAAGAGGGTTTGTTAGGGTGTGATGAGGTTAAAAATAACAATTTATTTTGTTTGAGAGGTGATCAGTGATAGTCAATCTAACCAATGGTAGTTTGTATGATCAATGATGGTTAAGTGATCAGTGATAGTTGATATAACCATCGACAATTATAGTAACCAACTATGATTACCTATGGGAATGTAGTAAGGTATTAAAATAGAGTTAAAGGGAGGGATCTTGATGGATAGAAAGTTGAATATGGATTTTGAGAGTGAGGTATAATGTATAGGTGATCTAATAAAGATAGAAAGATCTAGTGTAGAAAGGAAATGATAAAAATAAGAGAAAAATACCTATATGATACAAAGTGGAAGACAATGACAAGATGAATTAAAATGGGTAGAATAATAGTACTCCATCCTTCAAATGTTACATGGATAGAGTTTTAGCATCTTAGATTCCTGCACAAAGAAAACAAGCGAGCCTAAATGAAATTTTTGGATCTTCTTCTCTTCCAAGATCCTTGAATTTATAGCACAAAAGGTACTAAGTAAGGAGGGAGGAATTTGATAAGTTGGTCCAACATAAAGATGCCAATTCAAAGATAAGGCAATCTATAAGGTGTGCATGATAAAGTTTCCATTTTTCTTGTACATGTCTTACTTACAATTGGAAGTTCTTGTGTTACAAGTTTGAAGACCTGACCATCATCAATTAGGCTAATCATTGATGGTTAGGCTGACTGTTAACAATCCTTTTCCTAAGTTTAAAAAGGTTAAAATGGGTCCTAAGTTGATGTTTTAAAATGTTAAACAAAATGTCCTAGGTGTGTTAATGAATGTCAAACTATAGAAATATATTTCTAAGGGTGAGTTAACTAGGTTAATAGTTAACTAAGGGTCAATAATAGGTCTGAAGTAGCTTGACATTGAAAACGAGTGAAGGGGACATTTTTGAGTGTCTACATTTTTCCCCTTTTTGTTATGCGACTTTAAGTCAATAAGCTATAGAACAAAAATGAAGTGATGACCTAGTTAAGTTCTGATTACCCTGAGTATGGGAGGAGGTATTCCCCCTCAAATTAGGAGTTGATAAGATAAAATTGAAATTAGGTCATCATTTGATAAAAGGTAAAATGGAGGTTATGAGGTTGGTGATTAAAAAGGTGTGGACATTTGAAATTTAAATACATGCACAAAATGTGACTAAGTGTGAGAGTCAAAATCATGCAAATACTAATATTTCTAATGTTGGTAATAATTGGGTTCAAGGATAAGTGATAAGGTAATCAGTCCTTAGTGTTGGTCATAGCTTATCAGGTCACACACATCAAGTCTCTTAGATAAGGTTAGTGTTATCTCAGGTATCTAGGATAGGAAGTGATCCTATAAAAAACACAAATGGTTGGGTCACACATACGGTTGTATATAATGAAAAAGTTCAACATGGAAAATTTGATCAAGGCGGTCATCATGACCAAGGTAAGGTTATCCCACTAGGCATGCCATAATGTTTCCTACTATTTTTTACTCTATTTCTAACTTTTAGCAAAAAAGAGAGAAATAATAGATGAGGGGTATGTACCTATTTGAAACTTTGTGATTGTTTATGACTAGACAAAGTGGGAGTTTCTTTTTGGTGAGGAAGGACTACTTGCAATAAGACCACACTAAACCAACTTATTTGTTAGATAAGTATGAAAGGTGGACTTACTAAAAACATGCTAGATCTAAGAAGTGAAAGCTCCCTTGGATGGATATCAATTCACTCTCTTAATGATAAAAATATTATGACAATATAAATGAAAGGTGATAAATTGATATCTATATAAATGCTTATGCAAGAAATTAATAACATACCTTTTTACTAAAATATAGCACAATGGATCAATACCATGCACAAGTGAATCAAGGTTAGGTCTAGAGGATCTGAGTAGGGTCTATAGATAGTTTAGAAGTAAAAAAAGGGTCTAGTGGGGTGTGGGAGGTCAAAAATAATAATCTATTATTTAGCTTGATAGGTGACTAGTGATGGTCAGGCTGACCAGTGGTGGTTTATTTGACCATTGATGGTTAAGTGATATAACCATTGATGGTTATAGTAATTATCTATGGTTACTTGTGGGAATATGGTAAGGTATTGAAGTGGAGTTTTAGGGATAGATTCTAATGAATAAAAGGTTTAATATGGGTTCTAAGAGTGAGGGATAACATGTAGGTGATCTGATCAAGACATAAATATCTAGTGGAGAAAAGAAATGCTAAAAATAAGAGAAAAAAACCTATATGATGCAAAGTGGAAGCTAATGACAATCTAAATGAAATTGGGTAGAATAACAGTACTCTAACCTTATAAAGTTACATGGATAGAGTTCTAGGATCTTGGATGCCTACATAAATAAAATAAGAGTGCCTAGATGCAACTTCTCTTCTCTTCTAAGAGCCTTGAATTTATAGCGCAAAAGTTGCTAAGTAAGGAGGAAAGAAGTTGCTAAGTTGGTCTAGGATAAAGATGTCAATTCAAAGAGAAGGTAAGTTGTAAGGTGTGCATGGGAAAGTTTCCATTTTGCCCATGCATGTCTTTCTTACAATTGGAATTTCTTGTGTTGCAAGTCTTGAGACCTGACCATCATCGATCAAGCTAACCATCAATGGTTAGGATGACCATCGATGGTCATTCTCCTAAGTTTAAAATGGTTAAAATGGGTCCTAAATTAATTTTTTTAATTTTAAAAAAAAAATCCTGAGTGTGTTAATGAATGTCAAAGTATAGAAAGGTATTTTTAAAGGTGAGTTAACTAGGTGAATAGTTAACTAAGGGTCGAGAATAGGTCAGAGGTAGATTGGCATAAAAAATTAATCAAGGGGACATTTTTGAGTTTAAAATTTCCCCCTTTTTTATTTAGCTTTAGGTTAATAAGTCATAAAAAAGAATGAAATGTTGACCTAGTCAAGGTCTGATTACCCCGAGTATGGGAGGAGGGTATCCCCCCTCAAACTAAGAGTTGATAAGACAAAATTGAAATCAGGTCATGGTTTGATAAAAAGTAAAATGGAGGTTATGAGGTTGGTGATGAAAAAGGTGTAGACATTTGAAATGTAAATATGTACATAAAATGTGACTAAGTATGAGAGTTAAAATAATGCAAAGACTATTATTTCCAATGTTGGTAATAATTGGGTTCAAACATAAGTGATAAGGTAACTGATCCCCAGCATTGGTCATAGCTAATCAAGCCACACACATCAAGTTTCCTAGATAAGGTCAATGTTATCTCAGGTATTTAGGGTAGGAAGTGCTCTTGAAAAAACATAAATGGTTGGGTCATGCATAAGGTGGTATGTAATGCAAAATTTCAACATGGAAAAATTGGTCAAGGTAGTCATCATGACCAAGGCAAGGTCATCACAAAGCATGTGAATAGGTTGGTTCAAAAAAGGTTCCAACATTAAGGTGGATGTGAGTAAATGGGTTGGCTAGTTGGTTAGGTATGGTGTGTTCAAGATAGCTCTTGATGCACTAGGAAAGAGGACACTACCTACATGTTCCCATGGATAGTAGATCCAACATGAATTTTAGGCCTAATGTAGTTCTTTCTAGTTAGGGGAGAGGGTTACTCTTGAATAGGTCAAGGTGTGGCAAGAAATGGGTTTCCCCACTTTAGTGTACTAAAAGGTTTGGTTTAAGGAAAAATGGTGAAAAAGGTTGTGTACATCAAACCATCAATGGCTATGTTAATCAATGATGGTGAGGTTAACCATCACCAGTTAGGTAACCATTGATGGTTAATGCTAACCATCGATGGTTATCTAATCATAAATGGTTGGGTTAAAAAAATCTAAAACCATGGTAAAAAGGCAAATGATCAATGTATTGTCCTCATTTAAAACATAGTTATTTATCAATTTCTATTGTTCAATAATTTTGTATGAAGGTTGCTTATGATTGTGGAGGTTTGCTAAGGTGGAGAGATTAGATTGGTGTTTATGAGTGAGAGAGTGAGATAGTGGAGCTAAGATGGAAATTGGATATATACATTGTCAGGTGGCTAGACATGGACTAAGACATCATCATCGATCATGAAATGAGGTAGGGTCTAGTCTTGAATTGAATTTTAATAGGATATATAAAATGTGTGTTAATCCATATTAATGGGAAATAATTCTAGTAGAAGATTACCTAGGGTTTGGAGGTTTTATGATATTATAGGTATAAGATTAGAGTGGTAAGGTGTAAGGAGGTGTGTACAATTAATTTAGGAATGGTGGGAAGGGATTTATAGGGAAGATTAGGGTGTTGTAGAGGATGTTGGGGGGTCGAGGCTCACCATTGATGGTCACTAACAGTGACTATTGGTGGTTGACTTGATCAATGACAGTTGACCCAAGGGGTAAAAATACCCTAAGGATACCATCAATGGTTGAGGGATCCATTGATGGCTGATGAAAGGGGGGATTTTGGGTGAAAAAGAGAGGGGTAAGAAGGGTGGAATGTAGTGGTTTGGTATAACTTTTTATTAAAAGGTGATTACTTTATTTAGAAGGGGGTGAGAGTTAGTTTGGGTTTAGTTAATATATTGATTTGATATTATATTTTTGTGTTATTTTATAAATGGTTTTAAAAGGTGGTTTTGTAGAATTTGTTGTTGTGTGCTTTTAAATAATGGTAGGGCATGTTTGTAAATAGGATAGATGGTAGATTGTGAACAATAGTTGCTATTAGAGATAGGTCACTTTGTGAAAAATGTAGATAGTGTGTTGATGATTGGGATAGAAAAATGGTTTGAGTATTTTGAGGTTCTATAGGTCAATAAGATGTAGAGAGTAGGTATTTGTTTTTGTTTAATGAAATAGCCATTTGGGAAAGGATGCAGGGTAGAATAGGATGATTAATGGCTTTTAGGGAAAAAATGTTATCATAATGTAGATTGGTATACATGAGAGAGAAGAAGAATGTGTTAAGGGTATGTAGGAAACTTTGTATACATAGTCTGAACTCAGCTAGAGTCGAGATGTGGGTAGGTGTTAAAATAACCATTTACAAAGAGATGAAGGGTAGGATTGAAGGAATAAAAGTAATTAGTATCGAGTAGGTGATAGGTGGAGCATGAAATTCATGTAGGGTTAAAATTATTGTTTGTACTTGTGTGTGATAGGTGTAGGAAAGGGATAGATGAAATATTATTAGTATGTTTAATAGTGATTAATATTCATCATATCTTGGGAAATGTAAATAGGGATAAGTTGGCACCTTATTCTATATATGATTATTTTGTAGGCTCAAGATTAAATCCAACTATGAGATTGAGTGCTTGATATTTTAGTAGAGGTGTGAGATACTATGTATATAAAGGACTAGTGACATATGGAAGGAGTTGGTTTTGGAGTGATGCACCATTACTAGCACCTTTCTAGAGATACTATGATGATAGTTACTCTCATCAAGAGATGGGACCCAATGACTAACACATTTTGGTTATTGACTTGAGAGATGAGCATCTTGCTAGAGGATGTGTACAAGATCACCTAGTTACCCATCCAAAGGGATGTGATATATCATATAGAGAATGAGGAGATTGATGAGTGTATGGATGTATTGTTTGGGGTAGATAGAGTGCATACATAGTTTCATGTAGGTGGATTTATCATTCAGACATTATACCAATGGGCCCAAGGAGAGAGACATCTAGTGATGATGATGTAGTTGGTGGTGACTTATTATGCTCTACCATATTTAGTTGGAGAGAGGTTCCCTTATGTTCTACTTAGGGTACTTGTAGAGCTAGTACTTGAGAGGACTATTTTTAGATGGGCCCAAGTTTTCTTAGTGTAGATCTATAGAGAGTTATGGGTCTTTAGAGTACACAGGCATTATGGTATCAATGTGGGGTTCATACTCCATTATTGGGCATACAAGCACATATGGGTGGTAAGACCATTAGATCTACCTATAGAGGTTTACTTGTTGATGAACTACATAGTCAGATTTTATCAATGGAGGAGGGATGGGGTGATGATATGGGATGGTGGTGGTGTGAGGAATATTGATTGGTTTTAAGATGCCTTATAGGGATTAGTACCTAGAGATAAATTATGGAGGCCATACATGACTTTTCCTATATGGGTTGGCTATAGATACCATACATTATCATTAAAAAGTTAGACATGGGTGTATAGGAGGTGGGATGGTGAGATGGAGTGTATCCCATTTGAGAGAGTGTGGAGATAGTTTGGACTTAGGTAGGGGATCCCACCTAATTTTTCATGGTATAAGATGGAGGATGCATAGTTTTTATTATCAAATCGATAGCCATAAAAGGAGGAGTTAGATCATGAGGAACTACCCGACAGAGTGAGAGATGATTTGAGCATTATAGCTGATTATCCTAAATAGTTCTAGGGTAGATATGTAGCAATGTATTTTGGCTGGGGGATGGGGGTTATGGACCTATAGATATTGATATAGCATACGGACCAACATAGGGTAATCCTCAGGTAGTAGAAACATTGGTTGTAGCCTAGGCCCAACTTACAACATTATAGGAGTAGGTTACCATACTCCAAGCCTAGATTTTTATTTTATAAGGATAGGTTGCCACCTTGATAGGTTAGACAGACTAGACATGAGCCTAGGTTATCATTTTTTAGGGGTAGGTAGCTAGTCTGTAGGGCCAAATAGGCATAGTATAGGGGTAGATTGGTGTGGGTGTGGTAAGTGAAACAATAGGAGGGCTAGTAGATTTAGTGCCATAAACATGTTATTTAGCCACTATACAAGATATTCATTATTATGAGGTGATGGTATTTGATCAGTTTCCCCATGCCATAATATTTACTGATTATAGAGCTAGCAATGGTAGTGGGGCCATGATTGATACCCTAGGTTAGTGGGTTTTGATAGTGGGTCAGATAGGGATCCTAAGGGGACCACCACTAGGTATAGGTATAGATGGGGCCAATGGTAGTGGTACTCTAGGTGTAGGCCCATGATGAGATTATATATTTTTAAATATGTATATATGTATTTTGATACCATCCTATGTGCCATCGATGTGATATATATATGAGTGAGAGATATGTACATGTATTAATAGGTATTGATGTATATGATTTAGATGATTCATATGAGATGATTCAAATATTTTATGGTGATTATGATTTTAGGTTTTATGAGATGTATTTTTTTATGTTGATGATGTGATGATTAGGGCTGATGTTTGATGAATGACTTCGATGTTTTTGATGTGATTTTTTATGGACTTCTGATTATGATGATTATTTAGATCAATGTTCTTAGTATAGGCATGCAATTATATATGGTTTAATGTTTTGTTCTAGATGATGTTGTTGATTATATAGGTGGATTTTGATGTGGGTATAATGCCTATGATATATATGCTTGGATATGGTGAAAATTTAAGTAATGTGTGAATGTGATGCTACTCAATGTGAAAGAAAATGGTTTCTACAATTTGTTCATGTGGATTTTATGGTTCTTGAAATGTTTTTCATGATATAGTTTATGATTATGTTCTATTTTAAGAATGTTGTGATGTGTATAGATAAGATTTAATGTTTTGATGAAAACACATAAAGTAAGTGTAGGTAAAAAACTTAATATAATTAGAGACAACATCCTTGTGAACCAATATAATTGAGAAAAAGGCCTATTAGGTTCATTGGCTTGGACCCTATGAAACCTAGGGTGGATTTGTCTTAATGAAAATAAACCTTTCATATGTTTCACATTAGCATGAATTAGTGAAAAGGTGTCATCATAAATGTAGGGTACCAAGTGAGCTCATACTCCTTTGAATTATAGAGGGTATACATGAAAAGGGTATGATAAGTAAATGGAGGGAAAAGGGATGATGTAGGAACCTAATGTGGATTTACTTACCATTTTTATAGGTGACCTAAGAACCTAAAATAGACAATTCCATGTCTTTAAAAGGTGTAGATTGATTGATGCAGGAGGTCTACAAATATAATTTTTCATGAGAGAATTGATTGCAGTCCTTTTGGGATAAATATATTTTGATATGGTCATTTATTGCTCTCATTTATGAAAAGGGTGAAATTGATCAATCTGAGAAGCTCTAAATGCTTTAATAGAGTGGATTACAGCTTTTAGGAAGTGATTAGGTTTGATATGTTGGCTTATCCATCCTTCAAGGGAGTGGTCTAAGTCTAAATACAAATAAGTGTTTGATAGTTATTCTTCAAGGGATCAGTCTATCTATTTTGACTTTATTTGGTAGTCATCCTTTGAGGGAGTGGTCTATTAATAAGAAAATGGACCCAAATAGTATTTTATATCCCATATAGAGTCTTTTTTTTATTGTTGATTTAGACATGGACACATCTATTCAAGTTTAGAGGTTGACCTTTATAGGGGTAAGAGTTTTACCACAAGAGGTGGTTTCAAGGTTTGGAAAGTGGTTTTAGGAAATAAGTGACCATGGAATTCCATCTAGTTAAAGACAAAAAGTATCCATGAGAACCATGTCATGGACTAAGCCATGGTACCCATATTTAATATTGGGATAAAACTTATGATGGATAATCACATAGGTCTGTAAAATCACATGTCCCCAAGAGGAATAGTGTAGTAGTGTAAGGGATCTAAGAATCTCCTAAACTAAGGGATGAGATTAAGTTAGATAATAGGGTTTATTAGATATTCCTTAATAGTAGAAAGGATATAGATATGAAGCATTGAGAGGCTCAACTTTTGGTTTTCCTTCAAGAGAGGACAAATGATAAGATCCTGATCCATACTTATGGATGATGATATAGGGTCCAATCCAGTTGAAAGAAAATTTGCCTTTTTTGATTTTCTCTATATTTATTACATGTTGGTTTTCCTTAAGGATGAGGTCTCCAATATTGAATTCCCATTATTTTAGATGTTTTTTATAAGCATGGGAGATATGCTCTTGGTAGATGGGAAGATGGTTAAGGGTAGTAAGGTGATGCTCATCAAGAAACTCAAGGAACATGAGGAGTTCTTAACAATAATAATCTTCAAAAATGATGTCTTGAAAGGATATGCAAAGAAAGAGGATCTAGACTTCAAGAGGTAAAACAACCTCTACACCAAATACTAGGGAAAAAGGTGTAACACTCATGGAGGTTCAAATGTTATTGTGATAGGCCCACAAGGTGGATGGGATGTATAGGTACCAATCCTGATCTAAAGAACTTACAACTTTGGTTAGCATCTTGATGAGGGTTTTTTTTAGGCTTCCACCTGTCTATTTTCCTGTAGATGATAAGGCAAGGAATGGCTGAGATTGATGCCAAAAGCATCACATAGGGCTTGAACTTTCTTATTTTTAAAGGATTTCCCATTATTAGTGATGATTTTATGACAAACACCAAAATGATAGATGATGTGGTGATTGATGAAATTGATAATTTTTTGGCTTTGATAGAGATAAGGGGAATGGGTTCCACCCATTTAATGAAATATTTAGTAGCAGTGATGATGTATTGGTGTCATTGAGATGAGTGAGGATTTATTTTTCTAATGAGATTAACTCCCCACTATGAAAAGGGCCAATAATCTTTGGATACCTAAAGTCTATGAGTGGATGCATGATGTAAGTTAGAATGTTGTTAGCATTTAAGACACTTCTTTACATAATCATAGTAGTTTTTATTGAGGATAGGCAAATAATAGCCAAGCTATAGGATTCTTTTAGTGATAGTGAGGCCACTAAAATGTCCCCCATAGAATCTATCATGAGTCTCCTTGATAGTGTGGGAAATCTCCTGAATCAATAGAAAATAAAAAAGAAGTCTATCAAATCCATGCTTGTAAAGGATTCCTCCTAGGATAGTATAATGAGAGGTACCTTAAATGAAGGTTTTTTTAGCATTATTTATGAGGTCAGGTGGAATGATGCCAAGGTTAAGGTAGTTAAAATTTTGGTCATACCAAACATCTAAAGGAGATGCTTCCACCCTAAAAATGGTAGGAAGGTCTGAATTGATATATGAAGGCCTAATGAAATGATGGATGGTGAAATAATTTAGATTCAATGGGTTGAGAGGGAATTTGAGATGTAATGGAGCCTATTGCATCTATGAATTTTTTAGTATATTGGGGCACTAACTAGATATGGTAACATTCAAAAGATTTTAAGAGTTTATCAATGAGAAGCTTATAATTTAGAAAAACATCATTTTTACATTGATAGGACCCATTGACTTGGTTGATTATGAGCTGGGAATCCCTGAAGATGGAAATGGTTTTGATTTCTAAGGTGAGAGTGGTTTGGAGACTGATTACTAAGGATTCATATTCCATCATGTTGTTAGTACATTCAAAATGGAGTTTAAAGGAAAGTGGAAGAGGTTCTCCATGAAGAGGAATGAAAATTATGCCCACACCCTCACCATGTTGGTATTTAGAGCTATCAAGAAACATGGTCATTTGGTAAGGGGTTCTTCCTGAGGAAGAGTCATAATAGACTCATCTAGAAAGGTCAATGGAATGGGTTAGTTATTTGGGAGGGGAGCTTTAGCCAATTGGTCAGTGATGACCTACCATTTAGTGGATTTTTGTTAAAGAAACTCAAGATTGAAATCATCTAAAATCATGAGCCACTTAGCCATACACTGATTCTATTATGTCATGGAGTGAATTTAATTGAGTGGGTCGATGTTGGTGATAATATATGATTTGTGATTAAGAAGGTAATGAAAAAGTTTAGAGGTGACAAAAATGAGATCAAGATATTGTTTTTCGAGAAGGGTATATCATGTCTCATACTCTAAAAGTGTGCAAATGATATAATAGATGGCTTGATTTTTGTTTTGTTCACCTTGATGAACTAACATTGCACTTAGAGATTGATTGGTAGTAGATATGTAAAGGTAGAAAGGTTAGTCATCCTTAGGTGGGATAAGAACTAGTGGAAAAAGCATGTTCTCCTTGAGTGAATAAAAGGCTTGTTGATAATCTTTGGTCCATCTAGAGGATGTGTCTTTCTTTAGAAGATGGTGAAAGGGTTAGCATCTATCTAATAGCTAAGAGATGAAGTGATAGATAGATTAGAGTTTTCCCTACATATTATGAAGTTGTTTAAGATTTATTGGAAGATGAATTGCTAGGATGGCCTTGACCTTAGTAAGATAAATATAAATTCCATGGAGGGAAATGAAAAATCCAAGGAGCTTCCCCAAGAGAACCCTAAAAATGTATTTCTTGGGATTGAGCCTAATATGGAATTGGATTAGTCAATTGAAGATGATAGCAAAAACAACTAGATGATCCTTATAGTTTTTAGATTTCCCTAGGAGATTGTCCACATAATATTCTACAATCTTATAGATAAGATCATGGAATATATAGGTCATGGCTTGTTGATAAGTCTCTCCTACATTTTTAAAACTGAAAGGCATGACCCGATAGTAGAAGGTTCCCTAGGGGGTGATAAAGGAAATTTTATTTTGATTCAAGGAGGTGATTAAGATCTGATTATATGGTAAAAAACCATCCATGAGAGATAACATCTCATGGCCCATAGTAAGATCAACTAGTTGGTCAATCTTTGGTAAAGGAAAGTCATCCTTAGGTCATGCAAGGTTAAGGTCATGAAAATTATGCAAAGATGAAGCCCCCCAAGTGGATTTGGTGATGGGAATGATGTTAGAGACCCATTATGGATAATCAATAGGTTAAATGAAGATTATGGATAGAAGGCATTAAATTTATTCTTTAATGAGAAGATCTATGCAAAGGTGCATTTTGTGAATCTTTTGTCATATCAGCTTAGCCTTAGAATGGGTAATGATGTTATGGACAACTATAAAGGGGTTAATCCTAGGCATATCCTGATAAGACCATGCAAATGTAATGATATAATCTTGAAGGAAGGAAAGATAATATCATTTCTCATCTAAGTTTAAGGATTGACCAAGTTTAATAATGCAAGGATTTTCCTAAGTTCCCAAATTAATATTGGTAAATTACTCATTTAACATGGTTTGACTCTTAGGAGGTAGGGATTTGTATATAGAAGAATCCCCCACACTAATTTAGGTGAGGATGGAAGAATCATCTTGTCATTGGATGGTGTGACTAGTGGGTGAATCATGATCAATCATTTTAGCATGGATGAGAGCAAAGGTTTTAGTTTGGCCACCTTATTGATAGGTTAGTGGGCCTACGCTAATGATATTGATTTTTTTTTTAAATTAGATGGGATGATGTTAGAGTTTTTGGATTTGGAAGATGAACTAGGTGAGGATTGAATCTCTTTCATGGGGGTAGCAATGGGTTTTGGTGAGGTGGGTTCTTCTAGTGGTTCAAACCCAAATCCAAAGAACTCATGAGGTTTCTAAGTTTTGATAATGGGAAATTCATGAGGTCCTTATTTGTAAAGGCCCATACCAAATCCTTTCCAACCACAATGATTAAGAGAGGCTTTGGAAAAGGTTGCATTACTTAGATAAGGGAAATTGAAAGTGAAAGGTTAAACATATGAAGTGGGGATGGGAGTGAGGAGTGGCTGATCAAGTCCCCCATAAACAAAATTTGTTCAATTGTTGGGAATTCCAAAGGGGATGATGGTTCCTATGTTGGGGTCATAAGAAGGGTCATTTTGAAGGTTCCCATATTCATGTAGAGAGTGAAAATCATCTAAAGCTAAAATTTGATATTCCCTAAGGGAGAGACATTAGAAAATGTATGTCAAGGAATCCTAAAAAAGAATATGGGAAGAAGAGATAGATGCACTAGTTGAGGATTCATCATTATTACTAGTAGAACTAATGTGGGTCATAGTTGGTGGTGTAGTTGTGTTAATGGGGTTAGAAGACTATGTGGAAGATGAATGTGGAAGGACATCATTATGCCTGTAGTTCATGTTACAAGATGTAAAAGGATTGGGATCAACCTTGATGGTTATAACCTATCCTTCATAATAGTGTAAAGTAGAGGGGATACAACTCATCTTAGATCTAAGGGCATCCAAGTAGAATTTTATATTTAAAATCACCCTCTACAACATAAAATAACTTGGGAATGGTATGAGGCCCCAAGAATATTTTAAGGACAATGGTCCCCAAAGTAGTGGCTATTGATTCATTAAAGGAACAAAGAACTTCTATGATTTTAGCCATGATGTTCTTTGGTAAATGCAACTAATTGAAAGTAAGGGAGGAGATTATGTTGATGTTTTCTCCTCCATCAATCATAACCCTTTTGACATGGGTGTGATTAATGTATGTAGTGACAAAGAGATGAGGGTTGGATTCCTCAAAAAATGACAAAAGTATATCAAAATCCTAGAAGGTGATGATGGTGTAATGTTAAAGGGTTCCAATGAAGGATGAAAGAGGTTGGGAGTCATTTAGTTGACCTTAATGGACTAAAGATAATCCATCAATGCCTGATGATGATCAGGTGAGGTGTTGATCAAGTCATAAATGCTCATCTTCACTGATGCTTGGTGAAGTTACTTGAACATAGTTTATTGAATGGATACAGAAGAGTTGGTGGGAGGTACATATAAGATAGATACTCTAGGTCTAGGTGAGGGTATAGGTGGCATTGTTGGTATTTGAGCTTTATTAGAAGGTTGAGAGTCTGAAGGATATGTCCATGGAATGGATATATGGGCTCTTCCCTTACGTCATTGTTGTACCTAGGATCGAGTAATCATATGAATGGTATGGATAATAGGATCAATCAGGCTAGGTAATTGCTTTGCTTCCTCCCTCTCATTTTTAGATTAAAGTTAGAGAGAAATTATAAGTAGTGTTAGTGGTTAGATTGGTTGTGTTGGTATTTGGATTAGTTGGGTTGGTAGTTAGATTGGCTAGGCTGGTGAAGGTGGTTCATCTAATAATAGATCATCCTCATCATATAGGCTATGGACAAGGGCTTGGATATATTTTTACTTATTTGTATCATGTCTTGGTGTTTTATGATATGGACAAATAAAAGTATCATCAAATTATGGGGTTTTGGTATTAGAAGGGGTGAATGGTTTGATGGGTGGTAACTTAATGGAAGACATTTGCAATAACCTCTATAAAATAACTACATAATATTCATTCAGAGGTGTTGGTGGTGTTACAATGCTCATCAAATAAATAGGAACTTTCTTAGGTTGGGGGGGTTGATTTTAGAAATGATAGGTGATTTGGTAGATGCTTTAGGCTAGGGTGGCTTAGTTGTGGTTGGTTTAGAGGTAGATGGCTTCAAGGTAGAAAACAAGGGATTGATAATAGGGGGAAAATGGAAGGGGATAAACTAGTTAAGAATCATGAAGAAGTTTATGGATTGGGTGATGAAGGGGGTTGTTTAATCGAAGATGAATATGTAACTAGAATGGTAGAAGGGTGAGGTCCTAAAATAGAGGTTAATTGAGAAGGAAGTCGTATAGGTTGAGTTTAGGGTAGAGGTTTAGACAACTCCACTTTTATATTTTTTTGGTTAGTGGTTTCTTTGGTTGATTTGATAGAGTTAAATCTAACTTTAGAGGTGGGTGAGAAAGGCTACACTTAGGGAGAACTCCCAAATTATTGGTTGGTCTAGCCAAGAAATTATGAGATTACTTGGGTGGAGGTGGGAAATATGGTTTTCCCATGTCTTGGGAGAAAGAGATGTTTGATGATGGGGTGATAATAGGTTTGAGGGTGGATTCCAATGATGTCAAGGGTTTAGCTCTATTTTGGTATGGGAGCCTCAAATGGTGCCAAAAGGTGGCTCTATTTAGGTCTAATTGTGAGGCAAATTCTAGACTTAACACTAACTAAGAAAAGGGATTGTTAACGGGTTTCATTCTTTGATCAGTTGTTTCAAATTTTAAGCCCTTAGGTGAGGAAGAAGGTAGTGTTCCTTAATCTTTACTTTAGCTATAAAATTATAGAATCCATGGTTGGGCAAATGAGGCACTAGTTACTTGTGAGGTGATATATGGTCCTTTGATTGAGGGTGTAGCTATGATCCTTTGATTGAGGGTGTAGGTATGGTCCTGATTCCTTCCCTTGCTTGGGTATCCAAAGGAAAAGAGGAGGGTTATACCATTCCATTTGGTAAGGTATAAGAAGAGGTAGTTAAATCAACAACTATTTCCATGAAATGAGAGGTGGGTAGGGGTAAGTTTTGGTCAAATGAAGACATGGGGGATATAGATTCTTCTATTTGGGTCTCAAAAGGGATAAGAGGTGAACTTACTTCTTTCATAGGTGAGGTTGGTGAAGGAGTGATAGAAGTGTGGGGCTCATCCATCATGGGCTCATTTATGATGATGTTGATTATGTGTGCCTCATGGGATGATGATGGTTTAGAGTTTTTATTATGGGGTTGGGTTGATGGAGTATGATTAGGAAAAGGTTTGTGAAATATATCAAAAGAATGATTAGAAGGTGCATTGGGGTTATCAAACTACAATTAACCACTATCAATCAAGTTTTGGATGAGGCTTTTAAAAATGTTACATCAATTTATGTCATGTCTAATGACTTGATGGAAAGCACAATGGTCATTTTCATTGTACCACCTAGGCACGAGGTAAGAGAGGTCAAATTGTTGGGGTGGTTTGATAGGAGTTGGATAACATTATATTTCAAAAATTTATCCAACATAGAGGTATATGATTCTCCTATATGTGTGAATTATTTAAGGGGGTAGTTTTGATTTTAGTTTGGTGGGTAATAAGGGTTCTAAGGAGTGGTTTGACACAGTTGCTTAATGGATGGAGGTGGGGTATATTTCAACACAACTAAGTTTGTAGAAGTTTTGGCTTTAGTATTGGGTTGGTTAGTTGTCTTGGTAGCAAAGAGATCATTGGGTTTGAAAGTAGAATTCTTATTTCACAATTTTAGTTTACCCTCATCTATGGCACAGTTTTCAAGTTTGCATGCCATTGTGAATGCTTCATCAAAGGTTCTAAATGTTTACACTTGAAGGGTGGGAGAAATGTGTTTTGCACATCCCCTAGAGAAAAGCTTGATAATCTCTACTTAGGGAAGTGAAAAGGATAGTTGGTTAATGAGACCTCATTATCATGTGATGAAGTTGGTGATTGATTCATCATCAAACTAATTGATAGAATAAAGGTAAATTATAAAGACATTATTAGATATATTCACCAAAAAGTGTTCTAAGAATATTTGGGAAAGTTTGGAGAATGAAAAGATAGAGTGCGTAGGAAGGGCACTATACCAATTAGTCTTAGGGAAGGTTCAGAGGAGGAGGGCATCATCATATGCAATCAAGTAATAATAATGGTGAAACAACCTTAAATGTTGTTGAGGATATTCCTTACCTTGAAACTTAGAGAATTTGGGGGGCTCCCATTGAGGAGGATAAGAATGTATTAGAATAGATGAGTTGATAGGCTCATTGTATATTTGGTCATAGGATAAAATGTTATGGGATATAGAGATAGATGACTCAAGATGGGTAATCTTGTCCATGAGCATCCTGATTAGGTTAGGTTCAGATTCGGTAGTTGCATAATTTGGTGGTAAGTTCTAGTGGGGTTGGGTTGTAGTTATAAATTGATATATGGTAGGAGGTTTGAAAGTATCCATATATTGATATGTGGTAACTTGAGGGTGGGATGGTGCCCTAACAAGATTGATAGGCATTAAGGGTTAGGTGGAAGGTGTGATATATCCTTATGGGTTATGAATATACTGATAGGGTGCTATAGGGACTTGTTGAGGAACTTATAATGGTTGGTTTAGGGGTAAACTTGGGTTAACTGATAGGAGTATGGTTTGGGTTAGAAATGTTAAAGTGTTGGTGGGTTGTTAATGGGTAGTCACCCTAGTGTTAATGGGTGGAAGAGTTTATGGTATAGATAGTACTAAGTTCTAAAAGGGAGTGAGGTTGGTATATTAGTTGAGCTAGAGGGAATGGTAGAAATGGGTGTGGAATTCATCACATCAGTAAAAGTGGCATAAGTGATAAGGTGTAAATTTGAGCTAATGTTAGAGGTATTGGTTAGAGTAATAGGTGTTTGGGTGGTTTTAATAGATGAGCCAGTGGTAGAAGATGAATCTTAGCTAACAAAAGGTTGGGTTGATGTAACACCAACCATGAGGTGGGGTGGCATGCCATAAGGTGGATCCACTGAAGGGATTGAAGTAACTAAAGCATGATATGCTAAGGTATTAAGATAGTGTTGAAGAGCCAATAATAGAAGATGAAGCTTGGCTAATAGAAGGTTGGGTTGATGTAACACCAACTATGAGGTGGGGTGGCATACCATAAGGTGGATCCAATGAAGGGACTGAAGTAACTAAAGCATGATATGCTAAGGTATTAAGATAGTGTTGAAGAGCCACCTAGTTTTTTTCCAAAAAAGTGGTGAAATTTACATCACCCTTAGGAACCATGGGAGGCCTAGTGGGTGAAGGATAATGGTGGGGTGAAGCATGGGGGTATATATTAACATCTGAGGTATAATCCATAGATGAGGATGAAGAGGAAGATGGTGGTTGGTTGTTTTGATTTCTCACTTGTTGTCTACTTAAGACCATATGAGAAATGGAAAGGGATTTAAAAAAATCACACCTCAAACAAAGAGAAAACAAATAAAAGCTCAAAGTAGACAAAACATACACTAAAAATGTGATTAATTCTAGGATTCATTTTAAATCACTTTTGGCTTATGCCTTAAAGAGTGTGAAAGGGGAAATTATCTTGTAAGTCAGGTACTATAAGAGTCATCTAAAGATGTTTTTGGGTTAAATTTTAGTGCTTAAAATAATCAGTACTAGACCAAGTACATGGCCTAGTACTGGGGGCTTGCTCCCCACACTTTATGAACTTGAAGCTTATTCGAGTCATTTAGCTGATAGATACCATTTGTCTAGAGTTTATACTCTACCAGAGAATGGAGTGGGTCCTCCCCTTGGTGATGAAATCTAAGTGGGATCACTAGGCAGGTTAAGATGATCATTTTAATGTGTTTTTATTCATTATAAGTGCCTTTATAGTTGTTAAAAGTCTAATGTTTTTTACTATACTTTGACTATATTTGACCATTTTGAGTGATCTTTTTGCAAGAATTAGTTTGAGGCCTATTGGCCTATTTAGTGAAGTCAAATAGATATGGTGATGCCCATAAGCTATTTAATGTTCTATACATGTGTTTTTTTCATATGGTCATTTGGAAAAGTTAACTATATACTTAAGTTTTGTAAGGCAATTTTGTTGAGTTTGTGAAGGGCTAATGGTGAGTAGACCGAATAGCTTGGTTCAAGGGGTGAAATGAAGAAAATTGTGATAGGGAACCAAGGATAAATTAGGATGGGCCTATTAAAGTTATATTAAATTTTTTTCAAGCATTGGTAAAGTCAAAAGGTGGTTCAAGATGTCTAAGTGTGATGTGTGCCTTAGAGAAGGCTTAATTCCTTTAGGTTTCTATTAGGTGTAATAGGGTTTTGGTATTTAAGGGATATGACTAGCCTATGGATTAGTTGTGGAAGTAAACATTAATTAAACATTATAAATAGGTGTTATAATATTATTATAGGTTAGGGATGATTTATTTTTTTCTAATTTACCTATGGGGTTGGATCCTTCTTTCAATATTAAGCTTGCAAAAGACTAGTTGAGTGGGTGTTTAACTAGGTAGGGGTTGGAGCTCCTTGTGAAGTTGGTTCTTCACTAAATTTTGGATCTTGAAATTATATGAATATATCCCATATGAATGGTTCAATGGTTTTTATTCCTAAGAGGGTTTCCCACATATCTCTTATGTTCTCTTGTGATATGCTTGTGTATTTGTTTGTGTATGCATTAATATTTATGTGAATGAATGCTTCTTGGAATGATGAATGGAATTAAATGCAAGTGAATGTAATTAAAGACCACTTATTCACCCCATCCACATCTTAGTGGATATGCTTCAAATAGACTAATCTGGAATAAAATTATAATGCAAAGCTTAAAATGTATAAGGATATTTTTTGAAATCATGAAATAAATAATAAGGATAATTGTAAATTACACTATGTATATAATGTTCATCTTCATCCTTCTACATATGGACATCCACTTGATAACATTATTGGTATAGTTGCAAACAAACAATAATCACATCCAATGATCACATTTGATGATAGTGAAGTTTTTTATGATGATTCAGATATACATGCACTTTTTAAAGCATATGTTAATAAGTAATCCATCCATAGTGTCATGATAGATAATAGATCAAATTAAAATTGTGTGCATCATAACACTCCATCATTATCTTAGTTATAAATAACAAGATTTACATGACACTTATATATGTTTAAATGCATTTTATGGGCATACACAAGATAATCTTGGTCATTTAGTGTTATCTTTACAAGTGGGTCCTCTCATAGTGCCTACTCCTTTTACATTTATACCAAACACAAGGGTCTTTGATATGCTACTAGGATTCCATTGAATACAAAAGATTAGATCCAAACCTTATGCAATGAATACATGTCTCAAATACATTCATGATAATCAAATGGTCAAAATTCAAGGAATCCAATATGAATATCCTTTAGAATAAATGATATTTACTTATTATATATAACACTTACCTTGTAAAATTATTAAGCAACATGGTAATGAAATAATTTTAAAAACTATTCAAGAGAATGATCCACATATTCCATAACAAATTTTAGTTTCTTCATCTGTAAAGGTCGATGATCATATTATATAATTAGTTTCTCCATCTATGAATGAGTATGATGTAGTTACACATGAGCATGTCTAATTTGTTTCACAAAGAATGTAACATATCTATAGACACAATAATCCCACACATTAGATTCTATCTATTGAACCACTAAGTAATTCCTTAAACCTTTTAAACAAACCAAAACCCATTTTTTAACTAATTAGACTTAAAATCACCCTTTTTGGATAATTTTGGCTATTATACTTGACTATCAATGGTCAAAATAACCATTTATGGTCAGCCTAACCATCAATGATTAGGCCCCATCACCTAGACTTATCCATGCAAATAAACATGCAAACACCAACAACCAACTGCTTACCTTTTCTAAATAGAAGTTGTGCAAATCCTCTCATGAGACCTTGCATGACTAATTTATAATTAGAATAAACTCTTAGACTTCCACTTTAGCCTCTATCCCTTCCTTATAAGAAGAGGAGAGAAGCAAGAGATCAATCCATCCATAACTATTATCAAGAGCTTAGGTACTAAGATTTTTCTTATTGTAGGTCATCCATCATTATCAAGCATCATCAACCATCTATTTGTGAGAGCCAATCTACCATTGCATCTCAAATCAAGTTTCCAAGCACTATCATTCTACCATAATCAAACTAGATTCTACCTATGAGTTAACATCTACCAATCAACCAATCCATTTCTATTAAGTCAAGTACTTGATTACTACCATTTATCTATTTTATCCCTTTTTGTAATTAATATACCCTACACCAAACTCTCAATATTGTTTCCTAAATCCCATCATTAGTTGTTCATAAGTCCAAAATTGGATAGTTGACCGTCAACAGTTTCTTAATCATCAATAGTTAGGCCTAACCATCGATGGTTACCCCAACTGTTGATGGTCACCTATGGCAAGTTAAAATTTAGTAAGATAAAATTACCTTTCTTTTCCAACTATATCCTTATTATTGAGTTCTTGCATATTATTCAAACTCTTCCAGATTCCCTGAATCACACCTCCACTCAATAATACTAATCAATTTCTCAGTAATTAGATCATTTCTAATCTATCTAATTTATCAGGCATATCTTTGTTATTTAAATTTAAATATACTTTGATTATTGATACAAGTACCTTCTATTTAGTTTTATAAACTTAATTTTTTTTTAAATGGTGGATTAACAGTCCCTAAGGAAGCCCATGATTCTAGGATCTAGCTAGTGCTAGGCAATCCACCTAACTACTTGTCTAATGAAAAAATGTGCTTTAGTGTTATCTTATCTTCAGGGTTTTCTCTCCAACCAAATATGATTTATTCACAAACTTATGATTCAATGCATGTACCTTTTATTAGGTATTTATACCATAACCCATATTTCTAGTTTTACTACTTTCTTTTGAATAATAGTGAAATTTGAGTGAAAAAATATCCCAAAGTATAAATTAAAACATATAATAATGCTTTCATTTCCCAAGGCACAATAAGTTATTTAAATATATTTACCATAGGTATAGGTATAGGTTGCTACATCCTCTTCTCCTATACATGAGGATACTAGTTTATATGATTCTATGAGTAGTGACTCATTAATTTATGCTACAACACATGGTTACTATTAAGATTTAGAGACATATATAGTTCAAAATTATTCATCACAATAATTCAATCCTGCATATTATGCTATGGTTTATATATACTTTCCCATCATTGATAGCATTAGTTAGCTTCCTACACTTTTCTTTTACATAGATTCTTTGCTTTTATTTCACTACTAATTATTCTACACCTTATCCAAACATTTTTTTAACCCTTGGTTTTGATTTTCACTTTGGGTACTTAACCTCTTGATTTTAAAACCAATTTAAACATTCCAAAACACTTATCTCCATGGCACTCCACTTACATACTATTACATATATTACACCCTATGGCATGTACATGATCTAATATAGATATTTTTTACATGAGCACATTTAGCCTCTTTTCCATTTTAGGTACATGCATATTATTATATATCTAATCATTCATGCTACATTGATATGAATCTAATTTACATATACATTAGGGGCACATTGTTTGTCTTTTGTCTTTTTATAGTATGCTTTTGAAACTTATTGAGTATTTTTTGAATCCCTCATAGTTCCTATATTTTATAAATTTTTATTCTTCACACATATTTTCAAATCTCTTATAGTATGAATATATGTCAAAAATTAAAAACATGCATATATTTCAAAAACTCAAAAATTCAATATATTTTCAAAAATTCAAAATCAAGATCCAAAGTATTTTTCAAACATTGCTAGCTTAATTATTTTTCATATGTTGTTTATTATATGTTAATAAAATAAAATATTCCATATTTAAATACATAATTCTTCTGATGAGGTACTTAAGTGTGATGCATAACATATTTTCACATGATTATTTGATGTTAAGCTTCCCTTATTACCTAATAGCATTTCTAAGTTGTGGGCATCTATATGTTTTATGTGAACGCTTTAATAGATTGTAAGTATATACAACCTCTCTACCATGTTGAGCTATATATCATAAAAATTTATTGATAAATCATTCATATTTTACACATATATTGCATGAAAAATCCTACTTCCTAACATTCAAATTCATATAAATGATGGAGCTATACTAGTCGCATTTTCTACATGATTTACTTTGCATTTTTATTTTAGTAATGATAGGATAGACTTGTTTTATAATAATGTGTATGGTCTTTGGCCTTGTATTTTCAAATTATTTATTGTATGACATCATTGTTCCATTTATGTGTGGCCCTTGACCTTGTGTGTTATGTAACATTTTATGTTTCCCTTGTATGTGGCTTCTTGAACATTATGATGATATATTATGAAAACTACATGACAGTGTATGACATTAATTTTATGATTTTTATTTTTTACTATGGTGCCATGATTAATACAATGCATCCTATCTATTTTACTATGGTTTCATGATCCATGTCATGCATCACTTATATACTCTATTACAACTCTAATGTCATGATGTATATCATGCATACTTTAATCCTCTGCTACAATGATATATCTTTGTAACACATTCTTCATATGAAAATTAAATTATATATTCAATAATATGAATGCAATAAATTTCAAAAATTCAAAGTTTTAGATCTTACACATATGCTTTATTTTGATATAGGTGACCTTGCAGGTTACGTCTTTCATCTCAAAATGGGGGAATCATAATAAATTTTCTTAGAATAATCAAAACTTATGAGAATAATTTTAAATTTATATAAATATACAATTTTTAAGTGGTAACATGATTTAACATTTTCATATTATGGGGGCATGTGGCATGCATATGTACTCATCACTATAGTTGTAAATCATAAGTTTTAAAAGTGGAAAAATTCCAAAGTTTCAAATCTCCAATTATAGTTTCAAAATAACATTTCACTATAGTATAGATACATGGAACATGATATTCATTCATGTCCATGTACCTACTAAAACATTTTCAAATTTATCAATTTTTAAGTTGTAAATTTTTAAAAGTTTCAAATAGAATCTTGATTCATTTACAATGGTGTAATTCTTATCAGTTGAAAGTGGTCCAAGGTATATTATAGTGACACTCAATGTATATGGTTTCAATTTTCCAAATACATAATAACCACAATTCATGGTTCCACCCCTTAAAATATCTGATAGAGTACTATATATAATTAAATGAGAGTTAGATCATACAATCCTTCCAACTCAAGAGTATTCAATTATTTTTAAATTAATCTTTGATCACTCTCAATCAACCATAGTTCAACATTTGTCTAAATGTCTCAACAAAGGGGCATGCACACTTCACCATCTCCAAGTTATAGGGAAATTATATTAAATATTCTCTTTGCTCTCTTTTCAAAATAAAAATAGAAAATTTTCAAATTTTTAATTTTCAATATGATAAAATATTACTTTTTCTATCATTATTGTAATTTTATTGCATAAATCATCTTGCATAGTCAAGCTTTACATCCAAATACAAAGTGTGTATACACACTCAAGTTCACATATAATTTATTATATTAATTTTAATTTGTCCATCACTAGAATAAAGTGGGGGAAAATGTAGACACATAAACATTAATCATTAAGGGCTTGATAATGTTTATTCTTGACATCTTTACCCTTGGGACATTAATTGTTTCACTAGTTAAAAATACATAGTAGATCCTTGACCATATTTTAAGAACTAAAAATATCATACAAACATCCCTATTTCAATTTCATTCATCCATATTTATCCCAAAAAATTCATACTTGCCTTAACTATCTCTAGTATTCTAGGATAAGTCCTCACTAACTAGATAAGACTGCATTGTGGCCATGTCTCCCATGCTTCAACAATCACTTTATCTAATTAATACATTTCACAATGGATCTCTTGAATGTTTGGAAAAGTTGTCTAGAGAAATTATTGTAAATATTATCCTATAAAATTATATAAATGTTACTCATTATACACCCAATTGATCTCTCTAATAATTACACTACACACTAAGAAAAAGAGCACTACTTCTTTATATTTCAACTCTAAAGCATTCTAACAGTTTTAAGTCAACTATGAATATTGTTTATTATAGGTCAATGGCATTTTTTTCAAGAATTTTAATTAATCGTATATCTATAGTCATTCTAGTTGTATAATCATGGATCACAAAATCACTCTAAGAGAGATAACTAATCAACCTAAATCCCATTTTGGATATGTACGTAAAACTTAGTTACAAGGGGTATTTGAGGCCATGTTAGTAGAGGCTCCTAGAAAACCCATTAGAACATGCTAATGTTTTTTTTTATGTGAATAAAATTATAGTTCCGTAATTCAAAGATATAAGGAACACTTTGAGTATTCATTTTAAATAGAGTTATGAATTATCCATTAAAACATATAATTAAGGATATAGAACATTAATTATTATTATATTAGTAAAAAAAAGTCAAAAAATAAATTAAACATAGAAACATTATAAAGACATTCAAAGAACCATGAATTGATCTCTATATTAATATCAAATCATTCAAAATTGTTTTACTTTACATTAGGTCACTATTTAAATTCTTACAATGCTTTGTTATTTCACATTATGACCTTAAATTTCTTCCTCTAAAAGAGTATTTTCATATTATACTATCTTTTGATATATAAATATAGGTTGAATACATACAAAATGATATATGTTACACAAAATTATATTTATCGCACACTTGTCAGCGATTTACACTGTGATTTTACTATCCCAATTCTACTACCAACACTTTCCTAGACTTAAATAGTTGTTCCATACCAATACAAAGTTTTAGGAAGTATGCCTAATGCTAGAGATGGTAGAATTTTCTAGTTGAGGGGTTGGTCCAAAATCACTACATGTGGTAATCTCTCAAGGTGTCATTTATCAAATTTTACCTCTTTCAAAATACTTATCAACCCTTCTATATTTTTAACAAAATAACATACAAATCTACTACCCTAATGGATTTTAAATAGATTTACATAATTAGGAGGCTACATTTACACATTTTAAACCATCTTGGACTTAAAACTAATTCTTATGGCCTTTCCAACTTCAAAACTCTTCAAATTTTTAAAATTTAAAACTAAAAAATACCCAAATAGATGAAGGAGGTATGGGATGTACTACTATAATTGGAGGAGTCTAGGAAGATGATGAGACTAGTTTTAGGTCAAAATATGATACTATCAAAGAGGATGAATTTTTTTAAACCATGGTTAAATATGATGTAACTATAAATTCATGTGCTAGAGGTTGTGTTTATGTTATTTTGGCTACCTTCCTATTTTTAAATTATTATACAATTTGGATCGATGGAATAAATTGTGATTCATTGACAATAATAATAATCAAGATGTCCAAGTGTTAGTTTTTTTCCAATCAGTTAATACATCTTAGACCATATTGATCTAAGTTATCAATGTATCTTGACACTACATGATTTATTAAATATATTCATCTTTTATGGTGGTAAATATATCCCTATTTTGTGAGAGCATGAGTTAAATTTCTTATGATATTTCCTCTATTATGTTTATGTACCACTCAGTCTAGATGCTAATAAATGTGTTGTGAAGCATCTCATTATGACCTATAGTCATATTTTTCATTACCTTATCTCTTGAGTTAAGATACTCCTTAAGATTATCATTTACGAGGTTTTTCATGGATGTTTTATCTTTCATTATGGTCTTGGCCTTGTCTAGCTTTGATAAATATGATAACACCTCACCTAATGAATCTTATAGCTATTATTTATAGTCTAGCATACTAAAATAAATTTGGGTGATTACACAATAGTGTCCAACACATAATCATATTATTCAAAGATTTATAGGAGGATTTATGTTTCAAATTTCATGTGTTTTCATTGTGTTCACATTTACTAAAGTTCCTACACAGCCACCCAATCCTTAGTGAGTTGAGAAAAAAACATAGTGAGTTATTTGTCTTTAGACATCACATGGTCCCACAAGAATTGAATCACTAGTGTAAGATAATTATACTATGTGATCACATGTTTCTTGACCAATTGATCACACAAATCTACATTTTCCTCCATTAGCTAGAGGTTGTCTTATTCCATCTCTAGGGATTTTTAGATTATGGACTCTTAAAATTCTGCCACTCCATCAACCTACTTTTTTAGTGTTATCTAAGTCACATCAAGTGATGCCTCATAATTTATTATGGTTAAATTTAAATAATTCACAATAGTTGTGGTTTGGGATGTATGGTGCCATATTTATCCAATTGGGAGTGTGAAAGTTGTTCATTGTGGGTGTGGGACTTGTACCTCCCATAATAATTAACTAGTTTATTGAGGATGTGTACCTTCCATAATAAATAACTAGTTTATTGAGGTATTTATTATGATTCATTTTAGTGTGTGCCTCCTAGTTCTAGTCCTATGCCTTATAATGTGTTTTAAGTCTATGGAGTATAATGAATTAATTATTGTTCAAGTTCATATGTTGGCTTCACAAGTTGGATAGACTACTTGACCTTCTGAGTATCAATTAGGAATTCAACCTTATTCTTTATTTACATATTTTATTTTCCCATGGTAGTTACTTCTACCTATGCCTTTTCTTCCTCTTATATTTATTATGCATCTTTCTTTCAAAATTGCTCTTCATCCCTTTTTTTCTCTCTCTTATTCCTAGTTTTATAGGGGTTCTATATTATTCCCCTCTTCTACCTTGGTTGCTACATTAACAAAATCCTTCTTTGTTTGTGCCTCCTACGTGCCTTATGTTCTTGTTCCCTTTTATTTCTCACAATTTATTCTTATTTTGTTTTCTTATTCCACTTCTCTTCTTCATACTACATCTTTTTATATGCAACTTCTTCTTAATATTTATTTTTATATGTAACAACTTATTCTTCCTTTTAATTCTCATTTGCATCTTATTTCTTCTTATTATTTTTCCTTTCCTATTTTCTAGCCTTTTTATCAAATTCCCTCTAAGCCTTCTCTTTCTCTATTTTAGCCTACACAACTTCTTATTTTGTTATGATGTCCTTTTGTTTCAAATGATATGGGGAATGGGGAGATGGAGAGGGTGAAGGGGTAGAATGAACTCATTAATTTTAGCGAGAATACATCACCAATATGCTCCTACTAACTTTCACCTTAGAATAGGTAGGTGGAACCAAAATATTTTTCATTCATTTATAAGCATATACCATCTCAATATGATATTGTTCCATTGCTTGATCTTATTTTATTTTGATATCTTCCACTATTTTTTTGTGATAAAATATCCCACACATTTTTCAATGTAGGGATAGGTCATAAGTGTTGTGTGTATTTTATGTATGCACATTAGTGATTGTTGAAGTATTATTTATTTCTTTGTGCCTTACACTACCTCTAGGTGTTGTTGGGAAACTTTCACTATTGAAGATACTATTCCCATGATCCTTTTAAGATACTTTTTTCTACATTTACACTCCTATTCCTTGAAAAAAAATAAAGTGAAATTGATGTAGGAGGTGTGGTAATTTTAACCAATAAGAATTTTGGAATGTTATGGTGCACTTGGTAAGTTTCCACTACTTTCTAGAAGAAAATATATTTATCTTCCCCCTCTTAATATAGCTATATGCAAGTGTCTTCCAACATATAATTATAGACTTATTCTTAGGTGAAGCCAATTTATACAAGATCATACTTTATAGGAATATTAGTCACATTTTCACCATTGAACTAGGGTTGATACTTTGATTCTTATGCTATGGCCAAAGAGGTGATGTTGTGCTCTACTTTGGTGTCTTTTTTCTATATTCTTTTATTTTGGTGCCAAAAATGTCTATGGTGGTGATTAATACTAAGCTTATGATTATACTTTTGGGTGTGGTACTAGATGTTGTGCTTTGGAGACCATGGAATGTAGAGGTTCCACTATACTTACCAATAAGGCTTGTTACCTTATAAATTATACTTGCACATCCAACATGGTGATGAATAATTAAAAAAACATTTGGTGATTTCGCTAGCCCATGAATTCAAAACTTCACCATGAAGTTTGGTTATTTCTAAATGAGGTGAAAGGTTCTACATCACATCAATGGGAACCCTAGGGTGAGATGTAATGATCACATGTAATTTAATCCACCATTGATTAAAGTGGGCCAAATATTCATAGTATTACCCTATTCTTGTCCATGAGAGATCATAAAATATGATCATAGGCTAAAAATCTCTATCTATTTTGTTAAGGCCATAAAGATACTTTTATTGAATAACATAAAATAATAATATTAAGAAATGGTATTATAAAGTTTGTGATGTGCCTAAAATAATCTTATCCAAGTTAGAATTAATTAATCACCAAGAAATCTAGCCAATTAA
Organism: Torreya grandis; assembly: GCA_037957365.1. Taxonomy (NCBI): domain Eukaryota; kingdom Viridiplantae; phylum Streptophyta; class Pinopsida; order Cupressales; family Taxaceae; genus Torreya; species Torreya grandis. The sequence goes on from JARHVA010010585.1 coordinate 112,413, forward strand.
AATATCATTTATCGATATCATATGATATGTAATATGCATGACCCCTTTTTGTTTGGCATGAACTTTTAGTGGTCTACTAAACTTTGTGTGAAATGTAGTTAGAGAGAAATTACAATAAGAAATATTATACTAAATATGGTAACATCCTTGGATAAGTGTATTTACCCCTCATTATACTATCTTATCAATTTCATCAATATCTCATCAATTTATCTAAAAATTTTAAGATTTATCAATCGCTTAGCATCTAACCCTCACAGTTGATTTTTCACTACTAGGGAACTTGATTTCATAGTAGTGGATTGATCTAAGCCAAAAAAAGTTTTCTCTAATAAATCTATGAAATAAAATGGATCAAGATCATGGTGCCTTGTATGTCTCAATGATAATTCTATTCCCATCTCTTCCTTCTATATGTTGTTTAATGGTATGAAGATCTCTATTAAACTCATTCTTTCTATGTTTTGGTGAAAGTTTGGATAATTATGTGCTCAGATAAATAACTCAAACTCAAATTTTAAAAGGATATTGGTGTTCCAGAGAGTTTGAGATATGTGTTACTTTATGTGTCCTATGATTATATAGCTTTGATTCACTCCAGTTATTTGACACTTTTCATTGAGTTATGATTAATTATTTTTTACATCATTACATTCTTAGTTTAAATTCCCTTTGTTGTTGTGGTGTGACCTTTGAAATTTTATGGATAGATTCATTACTTTGGCTAACAATATTATTTTATGTGATTCACTACATTTCTTCTTCTAAAAATCTTTATTATACATCACCTAAGTCTAGCACCCCATTTTTATTTGGGAAAGGTGTAACTTTTAAGTGCTTTATCAATAATAAATTTATGAGTGATCATTTTTTACCTATCCATGATACCCATTTTTCAATACTTAATTCATAAACTTAATTTATTAGCCTCATATTGACCCTATATTGACCCCTTTTCTTGTTTCTCTTTCATTTCTTTGTTTCATTCCTTTCATACTCTATGACATTTAGCTTTTTATACTATGTTGTGATTTATTGTGATGTAGATATTTCACTACACACATAAATTATAAACCTACAAAAAGATAATAAAATCGTAAATGAAACACAAATCCTACCTACATGGTGCTACTCATCATCCTCCCAAATTTCCAACATAAGATTAATAAAGATCATTTATATTAATGATTAATCCTATAGCCATTTACATACCCTAGGAGGATGGTTCCTTAAAGGTCCCTTAGCACTATTATTCCTTGTTGTGATACTCCATGGATGGCATATGGTCCTTTACACAAAATGTACACTTTACATAGATGTGCATGAAATGTTATATCATACAATATTATTGTATACTTAAGATAAAACTCTTTAGATCACAAATTTTTATCATGCCATGTTTTTTTTACTCTACTTATTTATTTCTTACATCCAACCTACTCTCTACTTAATTTCATCCATACAAGTTAGATTTATCAACCTTTCCTAAAGTGAATATTGATATTTTAGTTACATTATCAATGTGATTTGCAAACTAAGCACTATATATTCCATTTATTAACTAGAAATGGGTGAACCCTATTACACATTTATAGTTAGTATTATATACCCATAAGATCATAGGATTTTAATCCTCCCAATCATATTTTTTCACATTTCATATTTTTTAAAGCATATTCTCAAAGACTTTATTGGATGATTCTACCTATCTATTGTTTTGAGGATGATTGGTTTTGATATTATGATGTGATAGAATAAATTATTTTTTTATCACCTTGATAGTATTATTTCAAGAAGTCCATCCCTTTGTTGTTAACCAACTTCACTAGACATCCAAACCTAGTTATATGTTCTCATACAATAATTAGGCCATATATATAGCACTAAATTTTTGTGTCATATTATATTCTACCCAATTTAGGAAGCAATCCATTGTAATTATTATATATTTGGCATGACTATAATTTCTTGGTAAATTGATAGGTCCTAAAAATTTAATTCCCCATTGCTCAAATTATTGTATTGCTAACATTGGGTTTAGAGGAATTTCATCCCTTTGATTCGACTTTCCTATTATTTTAAAAACATCATAGTGATTTGAAAATATATGTACATCCTAGAATATATTAGGCCACCATAGAACACTTTGTAATAGCTTCCTCACATTATATTCTTCTATGAAGTGTCCTCATGTGACTACTTGATGTGTTACTTCTATAAATTATGGTCACTCATGATATAGGGATACTTTTTACAACACATCATCCTTTCAAATATTTTTAAAAATATCATTAATAATGTTTAAAGGTATAACTCATGTGATTAGTTACTTTATATATTTATTAATATAATGCATAAGAAAAACTCCTTGTTTTAGGAAATTGGCTATGTTCTCCATATTCTCTAAAATTTTAGAGACTCTGAATAATTACACATTTGGTGACTCATCCTAAAATTATTCTCATTCATCACCATTCATTATATGTCTAATATGATCTAGTCCCACATTATCTCTCCTTAGTTTCACATTGATCTTAAACTAAAAATTTTGGAATAACATTAGCCACCCAGATATCCTTCCACATAACATGGGATTATTCACTAGATATAATTGATCTTGGTGATATATAAAAAATAAAATGGTGTTACTAAGAGGTAATGTCTAAATTTATAAAGTTAAAACACCATATATGAGGCCTCTCACTCAATTTTAGTGTATTTTTAAATCTAAATCTCATAATTTCCTACCTATGAAGTGAATGAGGTGATCCAAACCTCCATATCCTATATAAGCTAATATATATCCTACTATAGTTCATGAATCATATACATGAACATGAAATTTCTTTCTCCAATTAGGGAACACCAATATTGGGGTCATTCAAATCCAAAAAATATGTTTGACACTTAACAGTCCATTCAAAAAAATTATCATTGAATAATAATTTATCCATGGGGGTAAATATGGATATGTACCCTTTGATTAAATTGTGGTATTATCTTGTATGTACTAATAATTTTAACATTTAAGTAGATATTTTGGGATGTGGCATGATCACAATGACTACAATTTTAACTTGATTAACCAAAATACCATAATTACTTATTGCGACCCAAGATAACACCAAACAGTGTAAATTTTTTTTTTTAAAAAATTCAAAGTGATGTGAAGAGCCTAAAATAATTAAAAACTTAGATAACTATTATTTTAATAAATAAAATACAGCCCAGTCATCAAGATAGACTTGTATAATAGCATCGATAAAATCTACAAATACAGTGACCATAGTGTTAGAGAAAATAACATGAGCATTATTTAGGCTAAAAGGCATTACCTTATATGTAAAGGAACTTGATTTTAATTTAAAGGTGGTTTTAATTGATCTTTAACTATGATTGGTATATGATGGTATAAATTGAATCCATTTATGAAGTAATAAACTCCATGCATTATGCCTGACTCTAGAACTTCATATGTGAAGGCAATTTGAAATGGATAATTAATATAGGAATAATTAAATTCCCTATAATCTATATAGACTCTATTATCCCCTAGCATTTTGGTTTAGAATATCATTTGACTTACTCAGTTTGCATTTTCTACCATATAAATAATCCTTTCTTCCTACATGTGGTCAATTTCGGCATTAAGTTTAAGATTCATACTATGATTTATCATGTATGGTCACCTATTAAGAGTACATGCACACTTTTTATTTATATTTTTATCTCCAAAAATGAATGATATACACCATTGACTTCAAAAAAATTAGTTGGGAACACATCTTGGTAATATTATAGTAATATTAGACCTTATGATAACTCTTATTGTGTTTGATAGTCACCTAAATTTGTAAGCTCTGGTGTAGACTTAGTACCAATATTACCTACTATTTTATTTAATGGATCTTTATATATATATTTGGATACATTTGGGATATAATTTCATAGTGTCCTCCACCCTTATTGTTCCTAAATATGTAAATTTTATAGGCTTGCATCTTTAATTTGTTATAAAATTTTGGATTTGGTTCATTTATTTCTCATTTAAGTTTGAAAAAACCCTTAAAATATAAATACTCATCATTTTCACTAGATTATATCTATTCTCCATTTTCCATGATCCTATTTTAATGTTTGATGAAAAATTATTCTTTTTACTTATAGGCCTTATAATATTTAAGAGTTTGTTAGAACACAAATAGATATTAAGAGGGGGTGAATCATTATATTAATAAATTTAGATCTTTTTAAAACCTTTTAATTTAGATTAAAATATATATGTTGATCAAATAAAATATGTAGATATCTAAAACACGCAAGATATATTATGGAAAACCCAGTAAGGAAAAAACCACTATGTGAATAATTGATAGAAATTAAGGTTCTAATAAAACCTCATAATAATGAACCTCATTGGTTACAATTTTTAAGGACACTAATCCTTTGATTTAAAATATTTAACTCTAAAGAAGCACCCACTCCTAATTTGAGCACCAACTTAGTCTGTCTGATGGCACCAACCAATCAAATCTTTATGGAGCTACAACTCCATTACAAAATAGATCTATAAATGAATCTAGCTCTAACTCTCTATTACAAGTATAATATATAACTGATCATGTTATGCACATTATCTTTGTGTACTTTTTCTTATTTCTACCCCTTTATCTCTGTGTCTAGATATGTCTCTATTCGACACACTTCATCTCTTTCTAACTCTGCTCCTTTATGTCTATATTTTTTTGTTTGACATAATTCACTAATAGCAGTTCATCCTATCTATACTTCTACCTATGTCTATATATTCTTAAATGTGACACACTTAAAATGGATTCACCTAATTTTTAATTTGACTTGGATATCATATATATAAAATAATTTATTTAGGGTTCCATATCTTGTATGTGATCACTCTAACTAAAACACATAATGCCAATTCTAGACTTTATTTCATTATGACTTAAACTATAAGTTTACTATCTTACTACTATCTATAGTATTTGATGAACTCAAGTTTTATTTTAATTATCATAAGATAGATTTGATCAGTTAGATTGATCAATCTTGTTGATTGTGTCATGATATAGAACCTACATTCAAGTTCTTACATGTTCATGTAACTAACCACTTATCTAGACATAACTTTAAATATTGATGATTGATCTTTATTTTAGTGCCATAATCCAATAATCTATATTAAAATGGCTCAAATTTAAAACACATCCATTGATGTTCCTGATCCTAACTTTTACATTTTATTTGATCTCACAAGATGCACATTCTTTACCTTTATCTTAGACATTAAATGTCAATCTTCTTTATCCATCTCATTTCTTCCTATATCTTTGGATTGATTTTTATCTATCTTATTAAACTTGATTTATCTTTAACTCACCATTATGTCAGTAAACATTGAACACTTTATTCTATCTGAGTCCACTCACTATATTAGATCTCCTTTATAAGATCATTCTCTCATTGTTAGATCTTATAACAAGCTCTATCATTAACTTTGAAAAACCTATGCTCATTGGGTCTCTGTCTAACAAGCTCTATGAATGTGACACTTGTCACTTGCATGTTTACCCAAATGACATTTTGACATTATGACTTTATTTTGCTTCATTGGATCATCTGCATATGATGAAGTGATATCCATTGATCAAGCTAGGACACAATCTAAATTCTAAGACTTAGGAAATATTAAGTCTTTCAATTACTACTTGAGCTAGTAATTACTAGGTTAAGGGGCCAATTTTACAACATTGATAAAGGCTTAAGTTATAACTTAAAATATTGGGTCTTGGATATATCCAGTCAACATCAAAATATAAAATTCCTATTGATGCCATCACATAAACCATTAGTGTTTAACTAAGAAACCCTATTTTGTTCAAGATCAAATATAATTCAATTTTGAGCTCATTCTTTTTCATTTTAACCTATATACCATATATTCAAGATGCCCTTAAAAAACCCATAACAAATCTTCTATCTATTTCCTTTACAAAAGTCCATAAGTGATATTTATAAAAGCATGACAACTTTTCATGACCTTGTGTATATTTTGTCTATGGATACCATTTCAATGTGCCTAGAAGGCTAACTTTGTGCCTACATAACTCTTTTCACTTAGTTTCATGACCTAAAAATTAGTGCATAATATCCTTTTACAAAAGTTATTTTATCCATATAACCATTTACTTCTAAATTCTTCTTATATACAGGATATGACATCATGAAAATGCATGTTCATCTATTTCTTGCAATTTAAAAAATTGACTAAACATAGAAAACATTATTAAAATGTCTTGGAACCCAAATTTGATCAAGCATATCTTTTTTCATGCTATATCACATGATTTGAGATTCAGTGCATAACTACTAGGGACTAATGTGATCACCAACATATAACTAGCTTTCCCATACTCATTAACATGTGTCAATGATGATGTCAACCAAATACCTTTTCACCTTTTTTTATAGACCCAAAATGTCTAAACGATAAATACGAAGAACTGGATGAATTCAGTATGCAATCAAAAATGCATCATGTCTAGAAACCAATTATGGCTTAGTAAAGATCAAGAATACCTACACTTCATATTGGGAATACATTTGTTAAGTGGGAGCATGACCAATATGGGGATCTACTCGACCTGATTAGGGGATCACTTGTCATAATACACCATACTAAGAAGGGTTTCAAAGCCTATAGTCTAACATAATCACACAACAACCCTAAAAGAGTCTTAGGTTTAATATTCACTCTATATTAATAAAAATAAAGTAAATTTAATATAGTGCACACCAAAGCTTGTGGCATAAATTGGGTGTTAGAAGAAAAAAAACTAAACTAAATGAAACATGCATAGAAGACATATACTCATGTCAATGTATACCAAATCCTAATGCATGGGAATAAAATCAAAACTACATTATCTATCTACTCTTACAAAGGATAAATATAGTTAGGAATACTTACCTTGAAGATGAACCCGCCGAGCCTCAATCTCTCCCTTGGGTAAGGTGTTTGTAAGATATTTTTGTGGTATGTAAGTATAACAAGCACAAATCAGCTCTAGGCTACACAAACTATCTATACATCTACAAGAATTTTCCGAAATACAATATCTATATCTCCAAATAAATTATATAACCCTAAGCTTTATTCATCAAGTAGAATGGTCAATAAGCAGATGTTAATTTTCACTTATCCTTCTTCACTTATATTCTTGAAAATGTTTGGAAATGAACTTGTATATATAGGTGGATCTTACCCTAAATCCTCCTTAAAATGTTGGATTTACATGGTCAATCTAGTTGACCCTATATGTTTTGAAGGATAAGTCACTAGGTCTGAGCTAGGTTGGTCAAAAGGCTAATAAACCCAAAAAGTGAAAAATACCCCTAAACTATATAGGGTTGACCCAATCAACCTAGTATAGATGACTATCCAAATGGGAATTAAGGAAAGAAAAAGAGGATAGAATGAGGAGAATGACTAGAATGGGTAAGGCTTAGAAGAATAAGATTAGGGTAAATGGTTTTAGGTGACAAGTGTGTAGATGGCAAGTGGAAAAATGGACAATAATCTTATGAAGCACCAATGGTCTACCCACCCTTTTCCTGGTGCACCCCTTAAGGTGTGAGCTTAGAGAGATTGAGACTTGATAGGTTCCTATAATATACAAAGTGTTAGTAATCAATAAAAGTTAAAAATATTGTGTATACATATGCCCCACTTGAATCTCATCATGTGTCATGTAATTACAACATGGGATGGTACTTCATGAAAGAGAACATGATAACACATAATGATGATGCTATGTACAGTGTAGTAAGCAAAAAATAAGATAAATTAAAGGATAAAATTGAAAAACACATACCTTTGCTTACCTTAGTGTTGTAGATAAAGAATATACTACAATAACAAGTGAAGGTGTTTAATGTGAAGAACACTAGGTGAACCTATAGAAGTTAGTGCAAAAAATAGCCAAAAAAAATGAAATATAGGCATATAGTAGTGTAAAATGAGGTAAATAAAAGATATGAGGGTATTAAGAAAAGTTGGAAAATTATAATTTTTAAGGCAAGGATAGAATATTGAAGGAAAATTACAAACAAAAGGATGGAAAAATAATGACAAATGATGAAAATAAATAATTGTAAATAAATGATAAATGTTTGGTGAATGAATGGCAAATGATTGGTAAATAAATGATTGACAAATAAATGAAAAATGATTAGCAAAATAATTAAAAATGATAGGAAAGAAATGAAAAATGATAGAAAATAAATTGCAAATGATAGGAAATAAATGACAAATGATAGGAAAGGAATGGCAAATGATTAGAAAACACAATAACTCAGGTTGGAATGCATGTAAAATCTAAATGTCAAAAATAAATGTAGAACATAATAAATCATGTTGGGAAGAAAGTAAAACATGAATGATAAATGAAATATCAATGAAAGACAACTTGAACAAAGATACATAGGAAAGTGAAAAGTAAGCTCATGTAAGATAGGCAAAAAAAACATGAAAGATAGAAAATGAAATGTAATTGAAGATGTGAGACAAACATGAAAAGGCATACATAAATAGAAACATGTAATAATGACAAATGTCATATTTAAGATAAGTTAAGTCCATGAAAATCAAATAATAACATGATGAAGAAATGAAAATCAAAATCTTCAAAGGATGACAAATCAAACTTAGTGTTTGTTCTAAGATAAAATGTAAGAAAACATAACCACCTAATAACATGACTAGTATGACAATGAGATGGTGTGGTAAATAAATGGTATAAGGTTGTAATTCATAGTTACTCAAACATGTTATTTTTCTCTAAGGATAGATAAAACTAAAATAGTGTGGTGTTAGCATGTTTTTAAGAGGTGAAGAAGAATGAATTAAAGAAGGGAAAACATATTTGGAATCACAATTTGTCTATCAAGGGGGATAATGAAATGGGTGGATGGGAGAATGAAGGAAAAACCAAGGTATAAGAATTATTTATCCAAGTCTAGACACTCAAATTAGGTTTGTCAAAACAAGAGAACTTTCACCCTTAAGGACTTTGAATAACTTCTCTTAGCCATACAAATCTTAGGTCAATAAATGGAGTATATAGATCATCCCATGAAGGTTATATGCATGAAAAATAAAATGGACCTATCTCCCACAACATATTCCCCATTCCTCATGACCCATTACAAAGCCATTGATCTCCTGCTAAGATTGGGTACTTTCATGAGAAAGTAGGTAGAACCATAGAGATTTTTGAATTCCCTTATTCCAATCTACTAGCTTACCACACCCCAAAGGACCTCAACTCTATGGAAGGCCAACTATGGAGTTTGAGCTTTGCTTAGAGATAGATATGTGTTTGGAATCACATCTTTTGGTGTCATTTTGACTATTAAGATTTGTATGTTGGCATTTAGATATTATTACTTTTTATTTCAAATGATTTAGCTTTTAACTTTCTTGATGGATTTTTTGATTCCTCCTCCATACGGATTTGGAAGACCAAACATGGGTGCTAAATATGACTTTCATTTGAATACTTAGAACAATGGTGCTAAGAAAAAGAACTTCAAAGAGCATGGGGTTTAATAGTCTCATAAATTTAGATTAAATAAAATTTATATCCTAACTTTGACCTTGTTTTATCTAATATGGAGATGAAAGGAAGGGGAAATTAAGAGGAATAACACATGGAACAATTTTAATTTCTTCAAATTGAAAAAAATGTGACAAATGGGAAAAAAGGGTTATAATGGCAGTAAAATGTGATTCTTTATCATGAGAATGAGGGAAATGGAAGAAAACATGCTAACAAAAATTATTTTGCCTATTTCATCTAGCAAAAGAAGTAAAGACTAAAGTTGAGAACAAGGATCAATAACGCATTTTTTGATAAAAGGAATGACAAAATGGTAATTTTATAAGGAGGGCCAGGTCATATCCATGGTCTTATACTACAAACTCACAAAAGAGAAACCCATGGGGGTAAATTATAAATAAGATAAAAAATAATCATAAAGATACTAAGGCAAAGAATAACATTAATATATATATATATATGAGGACAAAAGTGAAAACAAAATTCAAATGTAATGTGTAAGAAAACCAAATAATGTAAAGGAATACAATGATTCTTATAAAGTGAAATTAAAATAAATAAAGTACACAAAAATAAATAAACATGAGACAAAAAGAATAAGTAAGATCTATGCTAATGTGAGTATCAAATATGAGCATGTGAAATATAAGTCTATAAGTCTCATAACATTTGTTGAATTTAATTTTTATTATTATTATGTATTATAGAATAAGATTGTGCATTAAAATATACCCAAAATGGTAGTTTAATATAGGGATGGGCATCACAATATGCCCCAAATTTTGAAGGGACATGTGGATTGGCATTACAAGATGCCTCAACATGTGAGGTGGAGTAAGGTAACATTGAACCATTAAAATGATTTGCATTGGGTTGGTAGGTGCATTTTTAGATAGTTAAATGTGTTGGTTTGTTAGAATTTAAGGATGTTGAATGTGACATATAATGTGCAGGAGAGGTATGAAGAGATAAAAGAGATAAAGGAGGACCATGTATGATATGCTTTGGAGTAGGCATTTGAACTAGGTAATCTTTTGGTTCATGTGACCTAAGAGGTTGAGGTTCAATGGATGCAACAATATGTTTAAAGTTGTTCATGTTAGCTATCTTTTTGTTATTGGTGTAGGAAGAAGGATCAACTCTAGTTTTAACAAAATTAGTGGATGAAGTATAGGTATGGGATTATTTTTATTAATTATTAGGTAGTTGATGTTGATGTGATTGTGGTTCTTGAGATTGAATTTGAGAAGATTTAAGATAGTCTTAATAACATTTTTTATGAGAATATCAAGTTTGAAATGTGGACCAAGTGAGGAAGAAAGAAGAAATTGGTGAAGATCATGACAAGACTCATAAGAATGACCTATAGTAGCATGCCACCAACAAAATTTATTAGGATTGTACCATTTTGGAGGAGGTTTAGAAGGATTAAAGCTCATGGGTTTAGAGGGTGGAAATTTATTCTTAATTTTTTTAGACTCAAGGGAGGGTGGGTTGGGTTAAAAATTGGTTGAATTGGATGCTCCATTTTGAGGTTGGGAAAACTTGGATGTATCAATGTTATGAGAAGATGATTGGAAAGTTTCTTTAGTAGTTGTTTGAGGTGGTTCAAATTGAGTCATAAGAAATTCTTATCATTTCACTTGATCTAAGGCTTCTTCTAAAGTTTTAGGGGAAAAGATTTGAACTTTGTATTAAAGGGGAGGTTTAAGAGTAGTGACAAATAGTTTTAAAAGAGTATCATTATTCATATTATGGTCCACTTTATGAGTAATAAACTTCCATCATTTGATGAAAGTGTGATTAGATTCATTAGGAAGTTTATTGGAATTGATGAAATGGCTAAGTTAATTTTTAGGAAGGTCATCATGTTAGAATTCCTTCACTAGAGCATTGATTAAATCCTCTAGTTATGAGATGGAATGTCTAGGAAGCTGGTTGTACCATTCAAGTGCATTACCAACAAAGCTTTTGGATAAGATCTTGGTGGTAGAAAAGGTGTTAGTTTATACCCATTCCTTATAGATATTACCAAAATCCTTAAGAAATATATCAAGATCCTTAGTCCCATTATATGTGATAGTTGGAGAAATGTTTCTAATATTTATGGGTGAAATGAATGGGGATAAAGGTTCATTTTAAATATGTTGAAGCATTTTGTTATTCAGTAGAGGTTAAGGGATGATATTCCCATTGGTATCTCTAAGAGGAGGAGGGATAACATTTGGATTTGGTTGAGACATGATGACTTGAGGTGGTTGACTAGTCATGTTTAATAAATGTTGTTGCATGTTCATCATTCAAGATTGATTGGTTGTTTTCATGATGTCCATTTGTTGTATGACTTGTGTAAGAAGTTGAATTGTATCAATAGGTGGGTTGGTGTTTATAGGAGGGGTATTAGTGTTGATAGGAAGAGGATTAGTAGTGTTGGTGGGAAGAGGATTATTTGTAGGTGGAGGATACCAAAAATTAGTGTTAATTGTCTCAAGTGTGGTAGAAGAAGAAAGAAGCTTGGTAAAGCCACCATTATTATGAGGAGTGTAAATAGTATTATCATCAAGGTTTTTGAATAATTGGGAACCATATAGATTATCAATATGAGTGGTTTCAACCATGTTACTTTGGGAAGTGATAATGTTAGGTGATTTTGTTATGGGTGTAACCAAAGGATTGTGAACATTGATTGTAAGGGTATGAGTTTTGATAAGATAGGGATTAATTAGTATAATATTCCAAAAATTGGTATTGGGAAGAGGATTAGGATGAATGACCTCAACTACATTACATTGTGTAGTGATTATTTTTGGTTTAGGAGAAGAGGAAGGAAGAAATTGAATAGTTTCATATGAAGTAATGAAATAAGTGAGGTTATTATCCAAATCCTTAAATATGAAATTTTCTTGACTAAGAGAAGGATGACGAGATTTCATCACAATGAAATAAGGATAGATAACTACACAATGGAAAAAAAGAAGTGATAGGAAAATATATACAGGGTCAATCAGGTCAACCCAACACAAGAAATAGGGCCTATAAATTGTACAAGGTTGACTAGGTTGACCCAATACAACAAATAGATGTTGGGAAAATGGAAACAGGGTCTACAAATAGTACAAGGTTGACTAGGTCAATCTAGTACAATTAATAGAGGCAAAAAAAAGGTATAGGGTTGACCGTGTCAACCTAGTACAAAAAAGAGGGAAAATTAATAAACTTATAATAGTTTTGTGAACTAAAACAAGATAATTTTTGCAACTAATATAGGAAAGTAAGAATTGAAAAGAAATAAATAGTCAATTAGATCAACACTAGCTAATCTAGTTAAGGCACATAATATAAAACCTTACACTAATGTTGGCTAATGCAAATTTTTGCATACATAATTGAGCAAAGAACAAGTTCTCAACTTGAAAAGTAAAGATATAACTAATTGGTCAGCCTAATAATTTTATTAGATTATTAAGAATGTGATTTTAAATGTGATGGGAAGTTGGTTGGAAGCAAGGAAATAGATGCCAATCTAAGGATAGTTTCAGGTAGTTTGGGCTGAAAGGGATTGTAGTGGAAATGATACACGCTTGGTATTGGGGACTACCCCCTCACTTCACACATCATAGTGATAGGGTTATTGGGTGATTATCTAGAATATATCGTTAACCATGCTTTATACTTGACTAGAGTATCAAGTTGGTTTCCCCTTTGGTGATGTAATCCAATTAGGTTATCCTTGGGTAGACAAATGTTAAAATGCTTGTTTAGTTTTTTTGATTTGGCCATTATGGATTAATAGTTTGTAACATTAATATTTTGTATATTTACTGAGAGGTAAATATAAAATAAGTGAGTTAGTTTAGATTACAATAAATTAATACTTATGGTTATGTTTTTTATTATATTTTATTATACATATATTAAAAATAAGTAGTTTGTAATATATTATTGTTATACACGTAGATTATTATAGTGGATTAAAAGTTTGTAGGGATTTGGATATCCCTTATTATAGGAAATATTATCCTATATATTTGTATTGTGATCTCATATGAAATATACAACATAAATATTATTATTGTGTTTGAAATCTTCTGACTATGTTCAACTCTATTATTTTAGAATGTTATTGATGTAATCATGATTAGACTCTAATATAAATTGTTATCTAGTATTAGAGCTATCTATGATCCTGTGCATGTGAAAAATGAGAGTCTATAGAGGAATCTATTGATAAGTATTATCCTTTATACATCATGTAGCTCAGATTATAATATTGTGTTTCATTGAGTCAAAGTGTGATAGAAGTGTGATTAATTTAAGGGAATCTTAGCATAGTAATCTTGACAATATTTATACACTCTCAAAGTCATGAAACTAATTAACCATCAAGCCACACCTTTTTAGTTTGATGTTATTAGGAGTAGGTCATCATTTGATTTTTTAACATAGAACTTCATGTTAAAACTATTGCTCATATATTATATTAATAGCTTGACCTAATTCACATTATCCCTCTAACCTCAATGAATTTTATAGACATCATGTATCTACCATATCTTTGGGTGTATGGTCTAAAAAAATAAATAAAGTTTTGAATCACCACATATAGACTTGTCAAGCACTGCAGATCCTCCAGTGCCAAAAATCTATATCCACATGACATGAAAACCACATATCTATAAATTCGTTTCATGGTATTTTGGTATTAGAGCTCTATGATATGGTTAGATCCACCATTGAGAAGTGTTTGGGAAATATATGATTATTTTAATCTATTTTTGACCACCTGGATCAATGAAGAGTCGTTATAGTAAGCTATCAAATTCTCTTCAGTCTTTATAGGGTGCATAGTATTATTTAGATAGGATATTATTAAAAGTTGAGTGTTATTATAAGGGCACATTTTTAACTAAGTTTGAAACCCATAATGGATATTCCATTAGACAAATTTAGTGGTTCAAATTTTCACACATGGAAAGTGAAAATACAAATGTAATTAATGAATAAAAAATCTCTGGGGGATTGTGAGTGGAAAAGAAATTGAACCAATAGATGCTATTAAATTTTTAGAATGTGAAACTAGGGATGAAAAAGTAAAATCCATTATTGGACTTGATTTATCAGACACTAAATTACATTATGTTGACTTGGAAAAAAAGTATAAAGATATTTTGGAATTACTAAGTAAAATATTTGGTCCTAAGGTTGTGAATGATAAATTCACACTAAAATTATAGTTGTTTAAATTAAAAATTAATGAGAGTGAAATAATGTCAAGTCACATTAGTGAATTAAGATCTCTGCTAAGACAACTTGTATAATTAATATCTCTAGTGGAAGATAAAGATACAAAAGGTATCTTATTGAATAGATTACCTCCTAAATATAGTAATGTAGTTTTAAAACTTGGACAAATGTCTTCCCAATCACTAGATGATATGGTTTTTTCACTCTTAGCTGAGGAGAAAAGATCAAAAGAAGACATTGAGGAAGAAACTTATTTTTATGTAAAAAATAAGTATACTAGTTCTTCAAAGAAAAAAGAGGAAGTAAAATGCTTTTATTGCAAGAAAAAGGGACTTAAGTCTCCATTTTGTAAAGTCAGAGCAAAATATATCATAAGTGGTAAAATTAAAATGGATGAGGCCAATGAAATTATTGAAGAAGAATAAAAGTAAGAGAATGAAGAAGAATAAAAAAAAGGTATTATTAAGATGATTACCTATACTAAGCAAATTCATCAATTGGAGGATGGTGGTACATGAGGATGGAGGCTATTCAATCCTCTTTTAAGCCACTAGTGAAGAGGCCACTTCTAATTTAGTGACATTTTTTTATAGTTGTGTGGATTTTAGTGTGGTGTGATAGTTTCTATTTCATCATGTGTGCTTGAATAATAATATAAGTTTAATTCTTGTTCGAGTAATCCCTTTTATATTTACTTTTGTAGTCCCTCTAAGTTGGAATATGATGGGAATTAAATATGTACTTACATGTATGGCATGGTTTGTGGTAAACTAGGAAAACCACTTGGTTGGTGGTTAGCCATGGGATAAACCATCATTGGTTGTTGGTAAGCCATGGTAAAAACCATCATTGATTTTTGGTTAGCCATAGAAAAACTATTTTCCAAGTTTGTGATCCTTAGAAAAATCACATAGTCATAATTTATATGTACTATAGGATAATGTTCTCCCCATGTTTAAATTAAGTGGGTACAACTAGGAACAATAATGTTAAGGTGGTGAATGTTACGGATTAATAGTTAGTAACATTATTAATATGTATATTTATCAAGAGGTAAATATAAAATAGGTGAGTTAGTTTATATTATCATAAAGTAATACTTATGGTTATGTTTGCTATTAGATTTTACTATACATATATTACAAAAATAAATTGTAATATATATTTTTTATATGGGTAGATTATTATAGTGTGTTGAGATTTTATATGGATTTGGGAATCCCTTATTATATGAAATATCATACTACATATTTTTATTGTGATCTCATATGAAATATATAGCAAAAATATTATTATTATTATGTTTGAAATATTCTATGTATGTTTGGCTCGATTATTCCATAATGTTATTGATGTAATCATGATTAGACTCTGATATACACTATCAAAATGGTTAATTAAAAACCCACTAATTAGACTATGTGAACTATTCTAAGCATGTAATCAACAAGTAAATAAAGTGTGAATTAATTACCAACATATAAAGTTAATTACAACTTTAAACAAGGTATAGTGTTGACACTATATGCATAAAATATAAAATAGGGTTGATAGGGTCAAACCTGTACTATGGAAGCCAGGTCTAAAAATGAACAAGGTTTGCTAGGGTTGATCCAATTATTTAGACAACACACAAAACATAAAATTGGGTTGACAGGGTTGATCCAATTGATTTTGCAGGGGTAATTTTGAAGACTGTAAACTATGAAAGGAAAGATGGAAAATAAAGAGATAGAGAGATAGAGAGTAACCTTGGTGGATTAGAGATGCTAAGAATGAAGATTGCTAGTCAAGAACCTTGGAATATGCTTGAAAACTCTACTAACTGGGTCAACTGGGTTGATCAAGCTTTATATAATCCTGCTAATGAGTGCTTGGAATGTACATGGTCAACTTGGTCAACCTAGTATGATGAACCTAATGCCTAAAAATATATAGGGTCAACTAGGTTAACCTAGTAGTCTAGATTAGATGTCTGGAAATTTGAAAAACTATATTGGGTTGAAAAGATCGATCTAGTATCATATACCTAAAAACTTGCACATATAAGTTAGATACAAGGTCGATAGAATCAATATAGTATGGTAAATATATAATAAAAATAATGATGAATAAATGAAAGAAGTGAAATAAGATGAATAAATATTACAAGGGTTAGTTCACATTGGATTCACTAGAATGTATGCAATCAAAAATGCATCATGTCTATAAATCAATCTTAGCTTGGATAAGATAGAGAATACCTACACTTCTAATTGGGAATACATTTATTAAGTGGGGGTATGACCAATATGGGGATCTTATAAACTTGATTAGGGGATCACTTGTCACAATACACCATGCCAAGAAGGGTTTCAAAGCCTACAATATAACACAATCACACAACAACCCTAAAAGAGTCCTAGGTTTAATATTCACTCAATATTAATAACACGAAAGTAAATTTAATCTAGTGCACACTAAAGCTTGTACCATAAAATGGGGGTTAGAAATAAAATAAACTAAACTAAACATGCATATAAGACATATACTCATGTCAATGTATATAGAATCCTAATGCATGGGAATAGAAGCACAATTGTGCTATCTATCTACTCTTACAAAGGAGAAATAAAGTTAGAAATACTTACCTTGAAGATGAACCCATCGAGCCTCAATATATCCCTTGGCCAAGGTGATTTTTAAGAGATTGTTGTGGTATATATAGATAAAAAAACAAAGAATCTATAGGCTACATAACCTATCTATGCATCAAAAAGACTTTTCCACAAGACAAGATATGTATCTCCAAAGAAAGTATAGAACCCTAAGATTTATTCCTCAAGTAGAATGGTCAATAAGTAGATGTTCATTCACACTTATTATTCTTTGATTTTATTCCTAAAAATGGTTGGAAATTAACTTGTATATATCGGTGCATCTTGCCCTAAATCCTTCTATAAATATCAGCTGTATAGGGTCAACCCAGTCAACCTTGTATGTTTTTGGGGACAATTCACTAATTCTAAGCTAGGCTCGCTGAAAGGCTAACAAACCCAGAAAGTGAAAAATACCCCTAAACTATACAAGGGTGACCTAGTTGACCTAGTACAACCAACTATCTAAAAGGAAATTAAGGTAATAAAAGGAGGATGGAAAGAGGAAAATGACTAGAATGGGTAAGGATGAGAAGAATAAGCTTAGGGTAAATGGTTTTAGGTGACAAGTGTGTAGATGTCAAGTGGAAAAAGGGAGAAATATATTACAAATCACCAATGGTCTACCCACCCATTTCCTAGTGCACCCCTTAAGGTATGCACTTAGAGATATTGAGACTCAATGAGTTCCTACAAGATATAAAATATCAGTAATCAATAAAAGTTAAAAATATTGTGTATACAAATTCTAATCATGAACACATGCATTCCAATCATCATTCACCTATGATAGGATCCTTTGCATATCCTATAATCATCATAATCAGTCATAAACATCAATGACATGCTCATAATGTCTCTTTTGACATAAATTACAATCATATTTCCAACAATCTCCCCCTTTATCATTAATGGCAAACTAAATTCTCTAATCTTCTATTATTTAGCCCCTTCTCTTGCATTACTTGCATTGGATTCTGATAAGTATGAACTAAAGTTGTTCATACCAAACTTGATCCCCCTTAGGCAATGACACATTTTCTTAATACTCAACTTGGAATCTTGCTCTACTTATTATTTGGCATTTACACTTTTGATCCAAACTTTTATAGAGAACATTTTGCTCTTCTTCTCCCATAAAGAGCATTTGCACTTTTTCTCCCCCTTTGACATCAATGGCAAAGGGATTTTTTCTGACTATTTGTCCAAATGCTTCTCCCCCTTTATTAGATAAATGTGTTTTTCCAAGAATTTGCAACCATCAAAACTTTATAAATTTTCAAAAATATACATACCTGAGTTGCCTTTTCTCTCTTCTTCTAGGGATTAATAAAGTTTCTATTAGACTCCCACTAGACTCTTGCCCTATCACTAGGATCTAGTGATGTGGTGTAGGAGCCACCACTCCCAACTTCTATCTCAGATATTCAAATTATTCATTGGGAAGATGTTTGGTGAATATGTCTATTTTTGATAAATATTATTCTTACATTATAGAAAAAGTGATTGAATATTACTTTTTTCTTAGCCATGAAACAAGTCTGTTTCTAAGGAAAATTAGACCACCACTAGTGCTTTTTATATCATCAACACTTCCTTCCAAATCAACATTTGTATAAGTTATCAAGGTGAAATATTCACTTTTAGGATACCATAGAATATAGTTAATTATTCTCTTGATGTATCTAAAGATCCTTTTTACTGCATTGACATGTGATTCTTTGGGAGTAGCTTTGAACTCTAGCAACAATGCACACTGCTTGTATGATATATGTTCTTGATGTAGTTAGGTATAGAAAGCTACCTATCATTAATGTATACATAGTATGATTTGCATTAAGGGACTCATATTTTTTGCTCAAATTGCATCTAATTATCATGGGAGTGCTAACTAGTTTTTTATCTTCTATTCCAAATTTCTTGAGTATTTCCTTTGCATACTTGGTTTGGGATATGAATATCCCTTCATTAGATTGTACTATTTGTAGAATAAGTAAGAAAGAAAGTTATCTTTGCATAGACATCTCAATATCAATTTTCATTTGTTTAGCAAATTATTTTCACATTTTGTTATTGCAACTACCAAAGATGATGTCATCTACATAAACAACAAAAATCAACATATGCTCACCTTCTAATTTGAAGTATAGATTATTGTCTACACATCCTTTATTGAAACCTTGTTTTTTTAAGTACTAGTCCAATCTTTAATACCATACTCTTGGTGCCTATTTTAGACCATACAGAGATTTCTTTAGTCTACATATATAATATTCTTGTTCTAACAACTAAAAAACTTTAGATTGTTCTATGTAGACTTCCTCTTCTAGGTTCCAATTCAAGAAAGTAGACTTGGCATCCATTTGATATACTTTGAACTTATTATAAATAAAGAATGATAGAAACATTTATATAGCTTCCAATATAGAAACTAGATAAAAAATTTCCTCAAATTATATGCCTTTAACTTTTGCATACCCTATGCACATAAATCTTGCTTTATTCCTTATAATAGCTCCATCCTCATTGAGAATGTTTCTATAGACCCATTTTGTACCTATCACATTATTATTAGAAGGTTTTATGACTAATTACCACATTTTGTTCTTTTATATTTGTCTGAGTTCTTCTTCCATGGATTTTAGCCAATTTTCATCCTTGTTGGCTTCAACATAGCTCTTAGGCTTAATTTAAGACATTAGAGCAAAACTTACTTGCTCCTTGTTCATTGTAGCTATTTTCCTTATCTTAACTCCTTCATTCTTATTACCAATTATCTTCTCTTTAGGATGATACTTTTGAACAAATATTGGAGTTGTTTTTTAGTTCTTTTCCTTAGCCTTTCACTATCTACTTTTTCTTCAATATCTGACTCTTCTATATTGATTTCCTTATTAGGTTCCAGATGTTTCAATACTTCTTCAACCTTGACATTGATTCTCTCTACAATCTTGTGTGTCCTTTTATTGTAACAAACATAAGATTTTATTTGAGTGGAATATCCAATAAATATTCCTTCATCACATCTTGATTCAAATATTCTTAATTTTTCCTCCTTTCTTTTGATGTAGAATTTACTTCCAAACACTCTCAAGTACTTTAAAAAGGTAGGTTTTCAATACCATATCTCATAGAGAGTTTTGTCACTATTTACCCTTAGTTAAACTCTATCAAAGATGTTTACTAATATTTGTACTACTTTTCTCTAGTATCCATCAGGTAACTTGGCCTCTTTTAAAATTATTCTAGCTATCTCCTTGATTGTCCTATTCTTTCTCTCAACAACTCCATTTTGTTATGTAGTCCTTGCTACAAAATAATGCCTTTTGATCCCATGCTTCACATAATACTCTATAAACTCGTTTGAGGTAAATTCTCCACCTTTATCATATCTTAAGCATTTAATATTTAATCTAATCTCATTTTCAACCATGGCTCTAAAGATTTTGAATCTCTCAAAAGCTTGAGACTTGTCCTTCAAAAAGGTTACCCAAGTAATTATTGAATAATAATCTACAAAAAATATGAAGTATCTCTCTCCTTTAGATCCTCTTGTCTTAGTAGGACCACAAAGATCAGTATGAACTAATTGTAAAGGCTTTATAGTTGCATACTCCTTTGTTTGAAATTTGATGCTTATCTACTTTCCTATTTGACATTCCTCACAAGTAATTCCTACATGTTTGGTTATCTTTGGCATGTGTCTGACACACTTACTTGAGATTATTTTTACTAAGTTATAAAATTTAACATGACCCATTCTTATATGCCATAACCAACTCTCATTAATGTTTCCTATTAGGTAGCTATTTCTATTAACTTCATCAAGATTATAGATATTGATTTCAGTTCTTTTCCCTTCTATAACTATTCTACCAGGTCTCTTTAACTTGCATCCTTCTACATCAAATGTGACCTTATATCCATTATCACATATGGGATTGTCACTTAGCAGATTATGCTTCAATCCTTAAACATAAGGGACATTATGTGTAGGTAGTTTTCCATCTATGTTCAACTTTCCTTTACCTTTGATCTTTACTATTGTGTTATCTCCTAAGCTAATAGATCCTTCCTTACATTTTCTCAATTTGGTGAACTTGATTTTATCACCAATCATATTATTTGAGAAACCACTGTCTATCACCCATAAATTCTAATCCTTGGCATGGAATGCAGTTTGAGCAATCATGGATTGATTTTTCACTTTCCACACTTCCTTGGGTTTCTTATTTATCTTCTTTTTAGAAACTTTAGAACCTTTGTTCACACTCAAAGGTATGCCTTTCTTTCCATTGTGTACTTTATATCTTAAAAAGCTAGTTTTACAATGTTTATCTATGTGACCAAAATTATTACAATTATAACACATTACATTTGTATCTAATAGAAGAGTAAATGAGTTTCTAATTCCAAAATTTGTTCTCTTTGTTGGTAAAACTCTAAAATCAATAGACATATGACCAAATTGATTAAAACTATAATAATAAACATATAAAGATGAAGAATACATGGTCATAGAAATTCATGGTATAGCATGAAGATCTTTGAAACCTTGGCTTATTCAAGTCTCTCACTTTGATGTATCCATCTACATCAAGTACCTTTATCTTCTTCTTCTCTTCAAGATTATTTTTAGGTTTAGCTTTATTCACATCAGATGTGTTTGAGTCTTTCTTTGTGTCCTTACTAGATTTATCTTTCATTACTTCATCTTCTCCTTTTGCTTTGAATTTTTCATATAGGTTAGTAGATGTACTAGTTGAGGAACTTTTTCCCTTCTCATAGCTAAAACTTGGTCTATCTTTTGAGGGATTTTGATTGTTGATCAGTTCATCAAGAATGTCTAATCCTCTTGTCAACTTCAAACTTTTATCTAGTTGACCTTTGGCTTTCTCAAGGTCTTTTCTCACATCCATTATCTCTGATTCAAGCTTCATACATTCATCATATATATATTGTAGTTCAAGTTTGACTACATATTGTATTCTCTTGGCCTCCTCAAATTGTGCCTTTAGGCTCATTACCATATGATCAGATTTCTCAAGACTTTTGGACATTTTCTCAATTTATTTTTATCCAACCTTATTTTATTTTGACCTCTCTTTGCTCAGCTTGTCTATTTCCTATAAATCATAAATGAGCTCACACTCTAGATCCACTTCTCCTTCTTCTTCTTCATCAGAGTCTTCAACTTCTTATTGATCTAGATCTATAGAATTTGATCCTAATTCCATGTATAGGGATTCATTTCCCTCAACCATAAAGGCATAGTCATGATCATCATTAGAATGATCATTGTCATCAATTGAATCATTATCTTATTTTATGTATATACCTTTCTTTTTTTTGAAGTTCTTCTTGGGATAGTAGGGTTTCACCTTTTTTCTACTTTATACTTGATTAGAGTTATCCCTATTATTATGAGGACATTGAGAAGAAAAATGTCCTACTTTAACATAGTTAAAACATTTGAAGGGAAACTTACCTCTATACTTTATAGATCCTCTCTTTAGTCTTATGAAAAATTTAGCTTCTTCTTCTTCATCAGCCTCCTCATATCTAGATGTTGGTGCTTCTTCCTTTACTAGGTTAGATGATTTGAATACAACTTCTATCTTGAAGGCATTTTTCTCTCCCATTCTTATCTCATAAGTTATGAATGTCCCATATAGCTCATCAACAATGATTTTATCTATATCTCTTGATTCCTCTATTGTAGATATTTTAGAATCACATCTTGATGGAAAAGATCTTAAGACCTTTTTTTAAATGATTGATTCTTTCATTTATTCTCCAAGACCTCTAATTGCATTGATAGTTTCATCTACCCTAAGGTAGTCTACAATATTTTCCTCTTCATTCATCTTACCTTTTTAAGTTTGTAGCTTGGCTTGCTTTACCTTGTCATCTACTTCATAGATGCTCTTCAGTTTGTTCTAAATATCTTGAGCATTTTGATAATGTATCACTTTGAAAAACTCTATGTTTGACAATCCATAAAGAATAGCATTTTTTGCCTTGGAATTGCTCTCATGTGCCTTCTTGGTATGATGATTAGTAGGAGTTGTAGCAGGGGTTATATATAGATTTACCATAGACATAAATACATCAAACCTTAATAAGGATAAATAAGCTTCCATTATTATGATCTATAATACATAATTTGATCCATTAAATAAAGGTACTTTATTTTATGAAGATCATTCTTGACTAGCCATTGTGTTCGCTATTCCAATATCTACCTAAGTTGACTAAGTTTATACTAAGGAACTAGTGCTTTGATACCACTTATTGAAACACAACTAGATACTGAGAGGGGGTTGAATCATTATATTAATAAATTTAACTATTTTCAAAACCTTTTAATGTAGATTGAAAGATATATGATGATCAAATAAAATATGTAGAGATCCCAAACACACAAAAACACATAAGATAAGATATACCATGGAAAACCCAGTAATGGAAAAACCACCATGAGAATAGTTGATAGAAAAATGGTTCTAATCCAACCTCATAATAAGGAACCTCACTAGTTACAATGTTTAAGGACACCAATCCATTTATTTAAGAGCTTAAACTATAAGGAATCACCCACTCCCTAATTTGAACACAAACTCAATCTATCTAATCGCACCAACCAATTAGATATTTATGGAGCTATAACTCAAAATTAAAAAATAGATTCATAAATTAATCCATATCTAAATCTCTATTACAAGTCTAATATGTAACTAATCATACTCTTTACATTATCTCTATGTGTTTTTTTCTCTCTACCTCTATGTCTCTATGTGTAGATATGTCTCTATTTGACACACTTTTTCTCTTTCTAACTCTACTCCTCTATGTCTCTATATTTTATATTTGACATAATTCACCAATAGAAGCTCATCTTATCTGCACTTTTGCCTATGTCTAGATATTCTTGTATGTGACACACTTTGAATGGCTTCACCTAACTTTTCCTTTGACCTTGATATCACACACACACACACACGTGTGTGTGTGTATATATATATACACATATATATACATATATATATATACATACATATATATATATACATACATATATATATATATATATATATATATATATATATATGATAATTTATCTAGGGTTCCATATATTCTATGTGTTCACACTTTGATTGTAACACATCATGCCAATTCTAGACTTTAGCTCATTATGACATGAACTATAAGTTTCCCATGTCTTGATTCCATGCATCAATTCCAATATATATATATATATATATATATATATATATATATATATGTATGTATACACACACACACACACACATGTGTGTGTGTGTGTCTATATATATATATATATATATATATATACATATATATACATATATATATATATATATATACATATATATACATATATATATATATATATACATATATATATATATACATATATATATATATACATACATATATACATATATATATGTGTGTATGTATGTATATATATATATATATATGATAATTTATCTAGGGTTCCATATATTCTATGTGTTCACACTTTGATTGTAACACATCATGCCAATTCTAACTTTAGCTCATTATGACATGTACTATAAGTTTCCCATGTCTTGATTCCATGCATCAATTCCATAATTTCTTGTCTTATTTATATCTATAACATTTTATAGACTCAAGTTTTGATGTACATGATCATTAATATAGATTTGATTAAATAAATTGATCAATCTCATTGATTATGTCATGATATAGAACTTACATGCAAGTTCTTACAACTAACTATTTATTTAGACATAAATTTAAATGTCAATCATTGATCTTTAGTTTAATGCCATGATTTGATGATCTATATTAAAATGGATCAAATTTAAAACACATCCAATAATCTTCCTCATCCTAATTTCTACATGTTGTTTAATCTCTAAAGATGCATGTTTTTTTATCTCTATATTAGACATTAAACATCAATCTTCTTTATCCATCTTGTTGATTCCTATATCTTTGAATCACTTTCATTTCATTAATCTTCTTAAACTTTATTTATCTTTAACTTGCCACTATGTTGATAAACATCTATCACTTTATTCCATTAGAGTTCACTCACTTCATTAGATCTCCTTTATATGATCATCCATTCACTGTGAGATCTTATGACAAGCTCGATCATTGACTCTGACAAGCTTCTGCTCATTGGGTTTCTATCTAACAAGCTCTATGAATGTGACACTTGTCACTTATGCATTTACCTAAAGGACCTTTTGATACTATGAATTTGTTGTGCTTATTTATATTGTCTATGTATGATGAAGTGATAGTTGTTGATAAAATTGGGACATAATATAAAGCATAAGACTTAGGAAATATTAAGTCCTTTGATTACTACTTGAGTCAGTAATTGCTAGTTTGAAGGGCTAGTTTTACAATGTTGACAAAATCTTAAGTTATATCTTAAACTACCAAGTCTCAGATATATCCAATCAACATCAAAATATAAAATGCCTATTGATGCCATGACATAAACCATTAGGTTATAAATGAGAAACCCTATTTTATTTGAGAGCAAGGATAATTTAATTTTGAGTTCATTCCTTCTCATTTGAGCTTGTAGACCATATATTCAAGATGCAATTGAAAAAACCATAATAGATCTTCTATTTATTTACTTTTAAAATGTCCATAAGTG
Source organism: Torreya grandis (assembly GCA_037957365.1). Taxonomy (NCBI): domain Eukaryota; kingdom Viridiplantae; phylum Streptophyta; class Pinopsida; order Cupressales; family Taxaceae; genus Torreya; species Torreya grandis. The sequence goes on from JARHVA010010585.1 coordinate 138,620, forward strand.
ACTTTTGTAAAAACATGACAACTTTTCATGACCTTGTGTAGATTTTGTCTAAGTATGGAGACCATTTCAATGTGCCTAGAAGGCTAATTTTGCACATGCATAACTTTTATCTCACTTAGTCGTATGACCTTTAAATTATCACATATGATCCTCCTAAAAATTGGATTCTATCCATATAACCATTTGCTTCTTAACTCTTCTTATGTTTAATATATGACATCATGAAAATGTTTGTTCATTTATTTTTTACAATCTATAAATTTGATTAAGTATTGGAAAACATTGTTAAAATGTCCTAGAGCCCAACATGATCAAGAATATATTTTGTCATGCTACATCATATGACCTGAGATTTAGTACATAACTACTAAGAATTAATGTGAGCAAAACAATGTGACCAGCTTCCTCATACTCATTCACATATGACAATGGTGATGTCAGCAAAATTCCTTCTCACCTTTTCTTGTCATAGACCTAAAATGTCTAGATGATCAATATGAAGAAGAAGATGAATTAAAATAATCCTCACAATCATTCCAATAATCCTTGACCTATGATAGGATCCTTTGCATATATTTTAATCACCATAATCAATCTTGAACATCAATTCCATGCTCATAATGTCCCTTTTGACATCAATGAAAATCATATTTCTAATAGAGTTGTGTTCAAGTATATAGTTGGTTATTCATATGAAGAGAAGTATTATGCATTTCTTAGATACTATAATCATGTATGAATTAAAAATATCTCCAGTTTATGTATATCTTGTTTCACTATGTGATTATCATCTATATAGATAAAGGTTTAAATAAAATCCTATTGGACTTATGGCCAAGTCTTAGGTTCTTATTTGCATTCCTAGTGCATTTACCATTCTATTTTAAGACTAGATAATGTGTACCTAAATACATGTATCCAATATTTGGGTTCCACACCTTGTGAATACCATATATCAACACATCTATGAATATTCATTTCAAGATATTTGCCTTCTAATGTAGAGCATCGCAATGAACCAAGAATGTAAATAACTTTAATAGTCTCATAGTGGTCATTTATAGTTTGTTTTGGTTTTGATTGGTATTATATGAACCATGAGGGTGACTTAAAGTCATTATGAGTTATTATTTGTGTTTTTTTATCCCTCTAGAATTTTTCTTTCCAAATTTAAGAATTTGAAAATTTGAATTTATAGAATAGATTTATGAGGCATTTTAGAGTCTTGGGTGAAATTTAAAGTTTGATTAATATTTTTAATATGTATTTTAATGTCCTAAGATGTGTGTAAATATTTATCCATTTATAATTCATGAACATGACTAATATAAGCAAGAACCATGGAAGTGTAATGATATGTGCATGAAGTTGTCAAGAAAAAAGTGTTTGTTTACATGTTTTGATGTGGGAAGAAGAATAAAAGGATGAATTTTTTAGTGTGTGAATATATTAGTGTGGTATATGAGTAAAATATTGGAATTAGGTAGGGTTAGATTGGATGAAACAAGAATAAAGAGGAAATATTGAGAAACCATGTCTCCCTTTGTTAAAATTTTGTACATGTCTATTTTTTATGCATTGATATCAATATAGATAGAATGTTTTAAATAAATATTTATGTTTTTTAGGTCATGTGAACAAGTTAATATGGTTAATACCTTTCATTTCATGGTTTATTAAATATATTTTCTAGATAATAATGTTTTTAGTCATAACACAGTCCAATGTGAAGCATCTCTATTACAACACAGTCAATACCAGAAGTTATTTGAGTGTACCTTGAGTTATATTAAAGTGTATAATGTGTTATAATAATAGGTAAAGGTCTTTAATTGACAATATTATCAATATGAATCCTCATATCCCATTTATAATTTGAGATCCTAAATCAAATTGCTTTTGATTTCATGCAATCTTTAAAAAGTAGGCAAAACTCTATATTTTTGTTTGTTGGGAACATATTGAGGTAGATCATGCATAACCAAATATTGATAAATATTATGTGAGATTAATTAGACATTATAAAAATATTATAAGTGATATAAATTGTTTATAAATATTTTTCTTTTTAATCCTAAAGAATCAACATAGAACTCTGTTAAAGTGCACTTTGGAAGCTTTTTAGTGAGTGTTCAAGGATAAATGACCATTTTATGAGGTTAATAAATTCTAGTTATAAATATTACAGGTATTTTTAACTTTTTAAAGTGTTTAAAAATCAAAATATTTCATTTTATAGGCTCACATCCACCTACAAGCCTGAGTAAACATAAACCTAGGATTTTAAACTTGCATCTACAATAAATTTTATTTCAACCCTTATAAATTTATAAAAATTTGTAATCACATGTTATTTATAATTATTAAGAGTTTTACATATGTTTTGGGATAACACATTATGTCTTGGTATGGAAACCAAGACTGTGTAGTGTTTTAGGCCTAAAAGATACTTATTTAGGGGAAGGGGGTGTTGAGTTAAGGGGTCTACCTTAGGATTTGAGACTTGAAAATTTAGGTAGAGTTGAATAATTATATTTTAATAAGGATAAATGGTATCCAAATTTGTTTTTATATAATCATTAACCCTTTTATATTGTTCAAAACATCTATATTTACATTAAAATAGGGCTACAAGGATTCGACCTTCAAGAGAGGAAAAGTGTATTATATGGAGTTTTTGTTTGAGGTTTGCATTATTGGTCTAGAGATGTAAGAGGAGTTGAAAAATTTAGATGAATGACTATAATATTTTTTTTTATAAGTCTATAACCATGTAACTATGAAAGAGGCCTTGAGACATATGAAATTAAATGAGTTTAAGTAAGTCAAAAACAAGAATGGATAAGGTAGTCTTAATAATTAGGGGATAATATTATGATGTTGAAGGTAAGGAGAGAGAGACCAAATATGATGATTATGGTGTGTATATAGGTCATAAAAATAGAGAGATATACTATATGCATAAGAAATCTATTGAGCCTAAAGAAGAGAAATTGATCACGGGAGTTCAAAATTACAAGAAAATACCTCTAAGAAGTATCAAAGATCATAGATAAGAGTAAGGATATAAATCAAGAAATCAGAGCCAAAGTGATGAATTATAAGGTTGTAGGCATAGGCCCTACATCAATTTCAATTAAAAATGGTCATTGAATCATGATCATAGGTGTTATTTGAAAGCAAACTCATAATAGTTCAAAAGAATCATTCTAGTACAATTAATTTGACATATGTACTACCCACCGTGTTTTAATAACACCCTTTAGTTCATAATTTAGTGAACTAACTCATAGATATATATTTATAACATGTTTTTCCAATTGAAAAATAAATTATGCCAAGTCTTCAATTTTAAATTATTAAGGTAACTATCACTTTGTAGTGAAAAAAATTTAGATTGGTCGTACCACATAATCTCCTCTTACTTAATTTAGTATATGAGTATCTAAATCACTAGTTATTAATGACACAATCTCCCAAGGTATAAAAAATTCTTGAGTTGATTTAGTGTAATCCATGTCTATTGTACCCACTTGATATAATAAATCTACTTTGGACCTTATTGGTGATCACATAGATGGATACCTATATTCTCCTATATTAAAAATTGGAACTTTCTCCTTTATTATCATTGGTATAGACGAAGGATACTCTATTTGTTGTAATTTTATAAGTGATTGTCTCTAAATGGAAAAGGTTGGACTATCCCACTCACAGTGCATTTTGCTTAGACTCTATGTCAACCTTAAACTAGTTATTTTCCCTATAGGTATATGATAAGTTAGGCTCTTTATGAATGATATAGGACCTTTTGTCATATTTATTTATGGGTATGATGATAATATTATCATCTTTGTATTATTCCAACTAATTATGCACTGTGTTAATGGTCATCTGAGCATCGTATGCATACTTTTTTCCAATTAATTCAGGGTAGTACATTTCATATCTTTTCATATCTATGACTTGAAATTCACCTCATATATTGAGATTGATAACTTTGATTTCTACATCCTATAGTTAGACAATAGGTTATACTCTTCCATAGTCCTTGAGACTCAACAACACTATGCTATAATTAAGAGTAAGTCATCCAATGGCTTCACATGTCAATTGAGGGATCATATTTATTATGATTTTGAAGTTAAATACAACATATGGAATTTTATGCCCTATTAATTTGATATCCATTACGGAATAAACATCCCATGTCTTATTGGTCTTTACATACCATACCACATTATTAATGCATTATTGGCCTCTTTATGGATAGTATAACAAGATATGTATAAGGTTTGTGATGTTCTATGATACACACACACACACACACACACACACACACACACACACACACACACACACACACACACACACACACACACACACACACACACACACACACACACACACACACACACACACACACACACACACACACGCACGCACGCACACATGCACGCACACACACACACACACACACACACACATACACATTCATTTCGTATAGTAATTACCAATTTAATTAAATATATTAAATTGTTAAAAACACCATCCTATCTCATAATGTCCATAATTTGACGATACATTTATTCATCAATAACTATAGAATCACCTTCAGATGTAGTCTAATGTTTTATATTATACAATACCTATATTATTTAATACATCTAACATTTTTTCCTTGTAGTATCATCATATTTTTCATAATAGACATGTCAAATGTGTTGATCTTGTGGCATCTCTAAGGGTGTAAATCCTTTCTTTGCGTGTTCATGTCAGGTGATCACTTTCATGAACACATGATTCATTGGATGTGAATTCACCATATTTACATTTCACACTAGTTTTTATTTTCTTTGATTTTATAACACAAATAAATCTTCTATATGATGCTACTCAAGAGCTCTTAAATATGCATAGTAGACCTATGTCTATAGATTGGTTGGATACTTCCATGTGAAATGATTTTATTCTCTAAATAGATAATAGATAATCGATTTTTAGACTTATGTCTCATTTGGTCTATGATTACCTCCTTGTTATATACCTCGTTAGCCTCTCTATATTCCCATTATCTCTATTAAAAACCCCAAACTTGTTTCTATTGATTGTCATATCCTCCATATGGTCTTTAGGCATAAAATGAGGCCCACCTGATCTATTATTATTAAGGTGAAAAAATGTTCCATGTCAATTGATATTGAGGGGATGGAGGATTCCATCATGTCTAGTATTATGTGAATAAAGTATCTAACCTACAAGTCCTAGAGGATGATACTAAGGCAAATTTAGAACCCATATAGGAGTAATTTGAGTAATATCTATCATCTCTACATATGGGCTTCGGACCCTAGGTATCATAAAATGGATCTACTACATTGCTATTGTGAATACATTATTGGTGATTTCATCCTTCAAGTATTAGCTGGGTATATAGTTTTTATCATCAAGATTATGTTAATTATATAAATTATAGTATAAACTTCGGTGTTGTTGTGTGTATTGTTGTAGGATATAACATTTCATAGTCTCATGCCCTACTACTTAATAGATCTCATTAAATTTTATTTTTATTTTTTAGAAGTCATTCCTATGATGCCCCTCTTTTTTTAACTCTATACACCACAAGCCTTTTTTATTCATATTAATTTCATGTAACTCATCCATATTAAGAACAAATCATCTATATTGTATTAGTTTTTATAGTAAGTTATATACTATTCCCATAATCCTCTATCTACCCTACTCGGAGTGCATCTTCTCAAGCATCTACCTTATAAGTGAACCTAGTTTGAGAAATGAAAAACCTAATCCTAGGTCATAGGTATTATAAACCATGAAGCCTTATCTATATCCTAAAACATAAAATCCACTATGTTCATTACATTAAAGAACATATTATCATGTCCCATACTAGTGCTCCTAATTTTTGTTGAATCTCTTTCATATCTTAGATAATTCAACTCATATATTTATTAATTTTAAATTCTCATATCAGCTTATCCTTGAAATCCCAAAGGATAAATTTGGTATCATCCTTTTTATACATGAATTATAATTCTCTTCCTATTAGAAATCCTATGGTCTTGCACTTATTTTTATCCTTTTTATTTACACCCTTAACCTACCATTTTATCTCACAAATTAACATGTACTATTTGGGGTCATAATAACCATCATATAGTACCAAAGTGACCAAAAATCCCTTAGTGAAAGTCATGCTTCTGATGCTTGCACCTATAATTATTTTCTATTGTGGACTAGACTTTACCAACATCTTAAAACCTGTTACAAATTGAAACTGAACCTCAATCAATTTCTTCTTATCCAACACTTTCTTAGTGTCTTCACTATATTTTAAATATATATTTGTAAAAAATTCAAACCATGTACTATTTTATGAATTTATACACTTTTTATTCTACTTTAAATTGATAAATTAGGCATAGGGGATGTGTACCCTTAAAATGAATGGTCGTCTTTGTCTATGAATTTTTCCTCATTTTAACTTGAACCTACATTACTTTTGCTACTTAACATAACTTATTCAAAATATTTTATTTTCCTTATCCAAACAAGAGTATCCCTTGTAATTGGGATTTCAAATTTCCTTCTAAATGATCTATATACTCCTTTTCACTCTTTCCATTATCTTCCATTTCTTCTAAATCCATTTTGTAAGATCTATCCATCTATGCACTCTCATATGTGCCTTCTCCTTTCTTGAGCCCTCTCATTTCTTCATTTACATAATCTTCATAATCTATGGATCCTCTCTGATCTCCTATTCCTTCTTTATCTTACACACTCTCTATTATATATCTACTCATAACTATATTAGTATTATTCTATTTATTACATCTCCTTTGTTGGCATAGGTCTCGCACTAGTCCCAATATTCTCTTCTTGTTTTATTTCTCTATGTCCTCCATCTTATAGGTTTAGATTTGATTTTCTCCTTTCAGTTCTTCATCATTCACTTCATCACACACATCCCCACAACACTTGAAATGACTACTCCATGTTTATCAGTATAGGCACCATGGCCTTTCACACAACCAACATTTTAAGCAAATTAGGTAGTTACTACATAAATTTTAAATTGATACCTATTATACAAAAACCCTATGCAGCTTCAAATTTGATGTACTATTTCACAACAAACTCAATGATATAACATTTGATGGTAGTCTTCAACTAATGATTTATTTCACACATCCAAATAGTTTTTATATCTCATAGCTTTTCAATGTTTCCTAAGTCTAAACAGAGTTTTATCTCTCTAATATTGAAGCAATAATACTTAATTCCTAACAACCATGCAGCTAGCAAGCCATGAAATTTTCATCAAAATATTTAATATATTTTTCCATGTATATGTTTATTTATAACCTCTCTTGCATGGCTTAATACTCTATTTACCTCCTCTTATATGAAATTTAAAATATATCATCTATCCATAAATCTAAATCTATCTATCTTGGTAACCATCTTAAAATGTTTTAAAGTTATGTGTTCACCACACCATTGTTAGAAGAGGTTCCAAGAAAACCCATGAGAACATGCCAATGTTTTTTTTTTTTTTTGTGAAGTATATTATAGCTCCATAACATAGAGACAAAACTAAGGAACACTTTGCATATTCATTCTAAATAAAGTTATGGATTTTCCATTAAAATGTAAACTTAAGGATACAAAGCATTCATTATTATTATGTAAGTAAAAAAAGTCACACAAAACAAAATTCAATGATATATATAACAAGTAAAAATACATTCAAAGAACCATGAATCGATCTCTATATTGATCTCAAATTATTTAGAACTATTTTCATTTACATCATATCACTATTTAAATACATATAATGCTATATTGCCTCATATTTTGACCTTACATTTCTTTATTCAAATGATTTTTTTCATATTTTACTATATTTTGATATACAAAAATAGGTTGAATACATACAAAATGATATATTTTATGTAAAGTGCTATACATCACACACTTTTCATGCATTTACACTCTATGATTTTACAGTCCTAAGTCTACTACTAATAGGTCAATTCATCAATCCTTACTACCCCATTTTTATCCCCCTTATTTTAATCTAATTATTTTATATTGCATGTTTAGGATATTGGGTTTTATATTTTGTAGACCTTCCAAATGATAACTCATAACTTAAAGTTTAATAACCAACCCTTCTAGGTGATTGCATCAACCTAGATCTCAAAATCATGAATACAATCAACCAAGATGTCACTGTAGTGTACCATTATTTGCCTCCCATCAACTTGTCCTAGTAAACTACAAATTACTATTCTTAATATGAATCTATTTATAGGTAAATTTCACATAATATTCAATTACAATGAGCTCAAAAAGTTAGAATTAAGTATGTTTTATGGAGCTATACATTTTCGTAGGGCCATTTACTAATTTTATTTAATTCTAAATTTTATATTTTACGATAACATATTATATTTTAATATCGTATAAGTACATATCAACATTGTTATTTCAATATTTTAATACCATTAGTATAAGTCATCTTAGTTTAAATGGGTTAAACAATAATAAAGGTGCATGATATGGATCATGGCACCATAAACTCAAAAAAAATAGTAAACAACCCTAAATTTATCAACTCATAATCACATAATGCCATGGAGATGATGCATACAATATAAGCACACAAAATAACATTGAATTTCACATGAGGTTAAGGGTCATACATAAAGGACAATCAAATGTCACACCAGACTAAGGCACTCAATAAAAAGGCATATAATGATACACTCAATTAATAAATATTATATATTAAGCAATAACTAAACAAACATAATCAATGATTAGCCTATAGAAAATGAAATAGCAACAATAAAATATAAAACAAGTTAAACTAGTCTACACTATCAATCAATGCCAATGTCACAATATAATAAAGTAACATATCCATGGAATGTAACACTCTAAATAATATAAACAAGAAAAATACATGTTTAATTGATGAATGTATCTCAATATGATCAATGGAATGGTCATATAAATATATAACATGTAACAGTGTAACCTATGGAATGAGATTCCCCCAACATTGGCTTAGCCCCTTGGTACAAGAATGTCTTGCATATGTGCATCTATGTATCATGTGTAACCTAATTTTCCTTTGTCTCAATCATATATACCTTGAAATTCATATTCATATATAAAATTATATGTAATCTACCAAACATGTGATAAATAACATAAATGGATAATAGAAATTAGCAAACACGTCAAGCTTGGGTCCTAAGTTTGGATATTTTGGAGTAATTTAATGTTTTTTATATTTTTGAAATGTTTTGCTTATGTAAAAAAAAGGGTAATAAATTATCTCATAAAAGGTATGGTCATGTGTAGGTCATGTATCAAACATTGGAATGGTCACTTATCATGAGTAATTTGTATCATATTTATTTGTATCATAATCTAAGGAGTGATATTATGATGTAATATAATTGTCATCATTAACATTAATCCTAATATCATGTGTATTATGAGTAATTCTAGGGAGTATCTTATCCTATGTAATCCATAGTATCGTAGGAGAAAGGTTTTATTATATTTGTTGTGGAATAAACTAGATTATTTGTTAAACTATCTTAGGATGTGTAGTAAATAATGAATGTCATGAGTCCTAAATAACTCTAAGGTGTAATTTGAATTAAATCACTAGTCATCTAGGAAAGTCAACTCCTATCCTCTAAATTATCTACATATAATGCAATGGATATGTGAAGTAGCTAAATCCATTTAATGAACCTAAATATGTTGAATAATTGATTAAAATGGTGATGGTGGTGGATGAAATGCCTCTGGCTAAACAAAATACTCATATGTAACACATAAAACTATGACCACCCTACTACCATGTATATACTTGACACATATTTGTACTAAAGATTGTATTACACAAATATTATGTATTTATGGATCTTAATAACATTTCAAATACACTTTCACTCAATGAGGATAATAATAAAATAGTAAATACTATAGGGCCTAACTTAGAATGTATCAAAATGCATCTAAGGTCAATATGTTTCTTTTCATAAAAACCTTTGACTATCTTGGTTGTATCCATCAAATCCTCATGTGTATATAAAATAGTATGAATAAGTGTCATTGTACAAACCTTTTAACTTGTATTTTTATGTACCATGATAATACATATAGGCATATGATCATATAAATAGGTATGTATAAGAAGGATCATCATCCATAATCTCACTGTCATCAAATGTAATTATAGGTCATTATAGAGATATGCTTATCATTATACCAATAATACTATTGACTAAATTTTGACCCCAAGTCAAAATAGGTCAACCCCTCTTTATTAGAACTTTCACAGGGTGGTCATATGGATTTTAAATGGTATATATGGTACTAAAGAGTCCCATTTGGTCATATGTGTCCTTGTCTAGCTTTGTATAAGTTTTGGTCTTAAGTTCACTTGTTTAGTATTATGGTCATGTACAATGTCTTGTGTATTAAAACTTGGTAAAAGGTATAATATATTCTAGGTTCATTGCAAAAGGTTATTTGGCCATCACTTTTATTATATTATCATGATCTAACCTTTGTTTGGCTCTTAAATCACATTTTTACCACCTTTCGGCCCATTTGGAAGGGTTGGACATACCAATCTTAAAATATAACGTTTAAGTAAGTTTTAAAAAGTCCTTGGTCTCACAGAGAGGTCAAATAATTTTAGAGTCAGTTATGTACTAAAAAAATTGCAGTTTCAACCTCCCAATTTAGAAAAATGTCACTTTTCAAGCATGTTTAGGCACTTGTATAGCCTTGGAAGATCAGTTGTTAGTTTGAAATGGTTTGTAAGTGTTTTTTGGTATACCTAACACCATTTCCCATATTTTTAATAAGTTTCAATTTGAACTGATACTCTAGAGACCTTTTCTCCTCCATTGTTGCCTTCATAAGCTCAGAAAGGCAAAATTGAAGTGGATAGTATGACCAGGAGAGAGAGAGAGAGAGAGAGAGAGAGAGAGTTAGGAGATAAAATTTTGGAAATTATTATGGGTACTAATGAGATTAAAATTATTATAATTTGTTTTTATAATGATGGTCTATTATTTATGAGAAATAATTAAGAGTGATAACATGTCATTATGGAATATTCATCTAAGAGGGGTTTGTTCTTGCACCTGTTTCTCTAGATCAAAAATACATGGAGAGGAATGATTTTTAGGGTGATTTTTAGATGTCTTGGATCTCATTTTAATGTTTTTAATAAGTTGAGTCATATCCATGAGTCTCTTTCACTTGGAGGAAGAATGCCTTGGTGAATAAGTTGTTTTATACATCATATTGTAAGTTATTATTTCCTCTTCATGATGATCATCCTTAAGGATATATAATGATTAATTTTATTATTAGACCCATAAATTTCATGGTGTTCATATTCACTTGTCTAAATTGCATTTATTTTTCATATCTTCAAGTATTTACTCTTTGGGAGACATTGTTAGTGTTTAAACAAGTCTACTAGAGTTTGATTGTTAAATTTTGGATTAGGAACTAGTGTAACATCATGGTGAGAAGTTATGAGATCATATTTAACTATTTAATCATGATAAGATTGAGGAGGGAAATCCAAACACACACTTTTAATGAGAGTTCATAGTTTTCTCCTCCATATGTAGACTTGTATAGACTATAAGGTGTTTGGAATATGCCCATTATTTATATAAGGACATAACATAATTATACATGCATTATATAATATTGGTTGCCTCATTTCCACCATTAAATTTAATGAGCTAACTAATTATTCTAATTCAACACATAGAATATGTTTATATGTGCTGACTATATATAGTCTGTACATGATTATAAGGTAAATTGAAGGTGACTATGATGCATTTATTAAGTTTTGTGAACCATTTAATAATTATATAATTATGATTATTGATTTTAATATTGTTTACAAGTCTAAAGACTTAGGAAACATTACCTTGTATATCCTATACAATCAAATGAGACCTATAAGCCTCAAGCTTATAGGTCCTCATTTTGGAGAATGATCATCACTCTCCAAAACAAAGTGAAGATGATTTAACTCATCAAACATCACTAGGCCATTCACTTCAAAAATAAAATGGTCCAATCATTCAATATATAGTCAACATCCTCTAGCTCTCATTTATAGTCACATATAGTATTGTATACTTGATGATAAATGAAAAGTGATTGGAAAGTATCATGGAAGAGTAAACATGCCCTATGGATAATGGAATAAAACCTTCCAAAATCTTTTGATCATTCAAGCATCATTATGGATAAAGATATTAGTTTCAAACCCCTAATACATAGTCTTGATACCCTCATGGATATGCCTATAGGTTTGTACGAACTAGTTAAGTAGGTTTAAGATGATAATGCACTATCATAGGCCTATGTATGTCATTGAAACAATGATAATAGATGTGAAGTGGTCTAATAAGTGTGAGAGGCTCACAAGATAAATAATGGAAATGCAAAAAATACCTATAGGCTAATCCAAGAATATGTTAGTGTTAAGCCTAAAAGTGTAGTAAAGAGAAAGGGCAGAGTGGGTATATAAAAGGTGTTTTAAAGTTAATTAAAATATTTCATCTAGATTTAAAGATCACTAGAAGGGATATTGGTGTTTAAAGAGAAGTATAAAACTACAAAAAACCCCAAAACATAGCCAATAACCCTAAAGGAAAGATATAGGCCTGTTAGTGGATAGATTGACTGTATACCTTAGGCTTGAAAGAATAAAGTAGTGATTGAAAGGATTTTTATCCTATTTAAAACCTCAACTAGGTCTATGAAAAATGGATAAGGTCAATGGTGAGAATGAGAGACCTAGACACAAGAAATCACAGGTTTGACCTCTCTCAAAGCACCTATAAGCCTAGCTTAGGTCCAACTCAGTTTCAAAACCTAAAGGAAAATGACAAGATTGTTTGGAAGAATCTTGAGCTTGTTATATAATTTAATAAACATTCATGAAACTAGAGGGATATTGGTATGGTGGTGAGTTTATAACACAAGTAAGATATTCATGGTCTCTTAGAATCACCTATAGGCATACCTAGTGGAGCACACTTAGTTTCAAGCCTAAAGTTAGATGCAAAGGTGATTAAAAGGTATACTGAGGGATTAAACATGAATCTTCAAAGAAATTTAAAATCATAGAGTATGATAAGGATACAATTTATGAAGAGTGAGGTTCAAATCACCTAACATAGTTATATCCTCTAATAAGCACCTATAGGTGGCTTAGGGATCAAACAAACCTCAATCCTAAAAGAAGGAAGACAAAGGTTTGAAAGATAATTTGAGCCTAATTCAAATACTATAGACTTTTTCAAGTCAATTTATAAACTAGTGGCATGAGGACTAAGCTTAAAAAATCACTACACATAGTCAAATCACCCTAAACAAAAACCTATATGAATGTAGGTGAGAATAGGCTAGTGTTATGCCTAAAACAAGAAAAATATAGATGATAGAGAAATCTGAGTTTTACATAAAATTAAATATAGAGGTAATAATGTGTGTTGAAACTAAATAAAATTACTTTATAAAATGGAGTAATCTAGGTT
>JARHVA010010586.1:0-50000 GCA_037957365.1 Torreya grandis
CACTTGTCATCCAAATAGAGTACTTGAAATACTTAGGCAATAATTACATAGACTAAACCAACTTTACAAATTTATTAAAAGACAAATCAATATGTCAAAATATTAGGGCTTAACCATACCAATTATGGATTGTTTACATTTCCAAAATGGCTTCAATATAAAGATCATAAGAGAGGAGAGAGAAAGAGTGATGTTGAAGAGTCCCCATACAAAGTGTCAAGTCTTGAAAACTAGTTAAAATGCAAGATAATGTGTTATAAAATATTCCATGAATTCCTCTTAGATAAGTGTCCATTAAAAACATGACATCTTCTTGAAGTTGGTGTAGGGATGCTCTATTATTCTTCTTGAAACTAACACTTGATGAAGATTTCATTAAACTACCTAGAATTAACTTGGAAGTTGTTGACACATGTGCCCTAACCTTAGAGGGTTTAAACATTATTGTGATATTCATTATATACCCCTCAACTAATGACCTTATCTTTAACACTTTTTATTCACTTCATCTTAGTTACTCACTAGCCCTTTAGGCCTAAATTTACAAACTTGTCACTAGGGTGACACATATATGTTCAAGGAGGTTTGTTATAGGGATGTGAGAGAACTCATCAAGGCTTATCTATCCTATTTTATATCATATAGAATTCATTGAAAACTTTAAACCATATTTCTCATCTCTAATTTGGTAGTCACTTTATTTCTCACTATTTTATTCAAGACTACCTGAAACAACTAGATTAACATAGGGGTCTCAAATCATGACTATGGTGAGAATGGGATCTAAGGATTTATAAAACATATCTACACACCTCCCATAGTTATTTTTGCCTATTTATTCCCTTATGTAACTTTAACTCAACTCAATTATTGTAGAAAACATAGAATTTACCTCATCCATACAAGTGACTGTATAAAATAATTGAATTTAAAGGATCTTGAGAGAGTGACAAGTATGTATAAATAATATTTTATGAAAATTTACCCCTTATTGATGAATTTATCACCATATCTTTCTCATCAAGTTCTTATAATGGTTTTAGGTCATTTGGGTTCTTAACAATGATTCATAAAGGTTAAGACATTAACCCTAAAACCAATTCAATTGAGTTCAATTATAGGACCCACATGAAATATTTATAAGTTCATGAGACACCATACATGTTGTTTTTATAGATATGAGTGAAATAAATTGCTTCTCGAGTTCTTACTATGCATTCTAGACACTCCAGAGATAAAATAAAGCTAGAATGGCCAATTCTAAGTTATTATATACAAACTTATGAGTATCTTCAACCCTCCACTATAAAATTAAGTCTCTCAAGTTTCTTGGGAAGATCATATGGTCATATGAGTGTCATTAAAGTATATACTCAAAAATATAGTATATGATCATATTTTTGAGTATATGATCACCTGTGAGTGATCATAATGACTATAGGATATTATCAAACTTTGTTAACCTTCAATTAAACCATTTAAATCATCCTATAATGCTTCAAGTCTATATCATTCCATTCAATCACCATGACTTTTACTAAGTCTGTAGACTATCTTGACTGTGAATTATGTCTAGTCTGAAACAAAATAGAGCACACTTACCCTATTAGTATAGCCCAAATAATACCATGGAGACATTTTTTATATCATGAGAGAACTATATACTAATTTTCAAGGCCAGATCATAATTCTAGAGCCCTCAACATCACATGTTATCAAGACTAGTTATAGGCCTCTTAGGACTATGTGTAGGATTTTGCTTGAGTGAGCATGGAGTTAGAAACTAGTTTTGTTCATATTTGCTCCATATCCCTTTGCCTATGAAAATAACATGAAGTGTGATATAATCAATTTGTGGGTTTAATATACATGTCCATCCATCCTATACCTCTATCAACCTTTCAAACTATTATGACCCTGCCATTTGGTACACTATACTTGTTGTAGACATTAGTTCAACAAGGTTATCCTAGCTCTGGTTGATATTATACTTGTTGATACAAATGACTATTATGTATTTGATATATGATTTTGATTATCATGATTATTGGTTATGACTAGTTAATTTTCTAGTAGATGTTTATGCTTAATTCAGTGATGACATATTTTATATGATATTCATATAAGATTTTATTATTATTTGATATATATTCTTTGAGTAGATATTGTTGATGCCTTATTTTAGTGAATGTAAGAACTTAAATGATGAGCTAGTATTGGTGGTGGGATCCAACAACTAAGGAAAATAATAGAGAAGGTGAGAGAACTAATGAGTAGTCAGATGTGATTTTTGATAGGTAAAATTAGTCATGACAAAGATCTAAATTTTTCCATCATTATGGTTTGACTTATCTATTATTCTATTAGTCTTGTTTTCTATTTCAATCTTCATTACATCTTTTTTTTGGATTCATGGACTTGTTTTGTTTGTGTCTTTTGTATACAATAGTTTTATATTTTACCTCTTACTTGAACTTATAGATTTGATCCTCATCCTTTATTTGATCATATTTGGTCTCTTGTGAGTTTATCTCCTTGTGATTGAGTGGGAAATCTATAACCTTACTAACATTTGGGTCATTATGTGGTCATGTGGTGTTTTGATTCTTTGTCATAGGCCATGTTATGACTAACATGTTGGGTGAGCCTAGCATCTTGGATTGTTGGTGGAATCACTGTTGTTTTAAACCCCTACATGGGCTTGTTTGGGACCCATGCATGTTAATGTGTTTCATACTTCAAGGGAGTTATCATTAATCAAATATTTTTACATGATGGCATGAATTTAGATTTTTGATCAAATTTTCTTTTGGGGTTTTCACCCTAGATTTTATTTTTTATTTTATTTAATATTTAATTAATTTCTTTTAGCATAATGACACCAATCTCAAACTTTCCATAAAGTGGTTGCCCAAGAAACTATGGGACATTATTTTATGGCATTGTTGGGGGGATCTAACCATGCAGGGGAGAGGTTGTGAGTTTTAGGTAGGATCTCAAGGAGGGAGCCTATGGGAATGTCAATTTAGTTCTGGAGAACCGAAGTGGAGCATGGTTTTGAGGGGGATAAGGGCACTCAACCTACATAAAAAAAATGGCAAGGGGGAGAATATAGACTATGGTGGGGAGGAAGATGGGGTATTTTGGACTCATTCCTCTAGAAGGAGATTGAGGAAGAAATAACTAAGTAAGAACCTAGTAGCCTCTCTCCACAATGGCTTGCAATTTCCAAGTAAGTGGTATACCTTTGTGTTTTGGTAAAACATCCCTAGGTTCTATTGTTGAATGCAATTTTGGTGATTTGGAATAGAATTAATGGTTCAAAATGAAGTCATGAAACTTCATGATGCACCTATAATTTAACTCATGGATTGTATTCTATTCGATTCTATTGGGTTTCATTTTCTTTTATTATGTCCTTGAATTCTATTTGGCTAATGTGAAATTGCTTGAAAATAAATAAATAAAGAGAATGTGGGTTTTCATTAAAAATGGAATAGAGAATTATAATATGCAATGTTAACCCATAAGAATGGAAGTTATGATTTACCCTCAGTTGACCCTCATAAGGGAAAAAATAGACTATTATACCCATTCAAATTATTTTAATCATTTAAATTATTTTAACCATCCACATTAATTCCAACCTACATCTGATTATTCTAGTTGTGTTAGTATTTACCTCTACTAGTTATTTTGATATAATTGGGGGTTATGATCCTCTACCTTAATTTTGTAACACTATCTAGGGTGGTTGAAGTTATTCTACTAGTTTCAATTCAATTATTGGTTATAAGGTTATTACCTTGGCTGTACAGCTCCATCCTTAGCATTTTGATGATATTTATGGATTAAAGTGTCTATTTCTCTTTCCTTACCTTGTTGGAATGGCATGTCAATATGGTTAATTTGATTAACCTTCATCCAAAATATTTTTGATCCCTCTATTTAAATATCATCAACCTCTTATTTAATATTTAATTTTGTCTATGACATGTACATTAATAATTTGAATATTCTTTCTTAGCTTTATTTAACAACATGGTGGCTTGATCTGATGGACATATATCTTTATTTCAATTTCCTACTCTTTTATAGTTGGTATAAATTAGATGGATCTTTAAAAATGAGATTGCAGATCCATTATGAATTCATGGGACTTCTTGATGGATATGTAATACCAATAATCAAAATTACTCCTTCAGTTTAATGGTTGCCATTAGATTCATACATGTTCTTCTTACCCTCAATTCGGTAATTTTGGTAGATTTGTGTAGTAATATAAAATCTCCAATTTGGTGGCTTGAGTGTGTCTTATAACACCTAATCCATAGGGCCTTCTTGCATGATCTCATGACCCTTCTAGACACCTTTTTGCCTATAATTAGTCATCCATAGAGTTCTGAGACCTGATCCCATCTTAGACAAACTCTATTTCCCATGCTAATTCCATCCCCCTAGGTCTTGAGCCTATAGGATATGAGTGTTGGGGTTGGAATATAGTATTAGAACCTAGGGTGTCCCATTTTTTGTGCTCTTATCTAATCACATTTGAGCCCAAATGACCATTTCCTTCTGATTCTTATTCTTCATTATGTCAGCCTAGCACAAATACATTAAACCTATGAACAATAGATCTCTATAAAATCCCATTAAAATTTCATTTATGAGGGGATGGAACATATTATAAATTAAACAAGAATACAAGAAAAACCATTGAGGTAAATTTCCTTATTCTCTGCATACAACCAGCCAATACAACTACAAGCATATTCAAACCATCACACTAGTCCCTAACCACCTCAAACACTGTCATTTTGGCATTTTTGAATCCACATAAAAATATTTCACAAATCACATCAAGTGGGAGAACTACATATGGATTGATCCCTCTTCAGAGTATTAGTATGTAGGTAACATGCCTACACAAGGGGTGTGGAAACACATTCAATGCATCTTACACACACTAACCCCCTTCTTTCTTAAACCCTGATTCAATAATAATGAAGGTCTAGGGTTAAATATTAAATCATCTCTCTAAGGAGATATATTAGTATTCAAAATTTAATAGGCATGCTCACATAGGGATAATGCACAAAACCTAGAAAACTCAGATCTCTATGACTAGTTTGGATAATAGTGGTAGTAACTGGACTATAGAACCACAACCTAAAAGTGTCCCATTTTTAGTGCTCTTATCCTTTCATCAAGCAAAATATATATCTAGGTTCAAAACACTGTCCCAATCCTACACAACTAGTTTCAACCTCTATCTTAGTCATCTTAGTCCAATTTTAAGCTAAGTTAAATTTCTTATTATTTATTGTTATTTTTAAAAAGGTTTATATGGAATAATAAATTATACAAATAAATACTATAATTATTGAAATATTATTTATTGATTTATTTATTCTAGACCCTTAAATAAATTAGGAATAAGACTCCAATATTCCTAAAATAGTTAAATCATTTGGTGAACCTGACTTACTTTGTTTGTGCATCAAACCCATAAAAACCCTAGGTAAAATTCCTTTTTGTGCATCAAACCCATAAAAACCTAGGTAAAATTCCTTACTAATATTTTGGGTATGTTTTTTATTTTTTCCTACATATTTAAATCAAAAATTCACATTTAATTTTCTAAATTTACCTTAATAATTTTTTAAAAATGTTATTCAAACCCTAGTTGCCTATATTGGGTTTTGGTATTTTTCTAGTATTTTTTTGATTTTTTTCCAACATATTTAAATAAATTTACCTTAGTAATTTTAAAAATAATTTCTTTCAAATCCTAGTTACACTATACTAGGACCTATTACTTTTGAGGTATCACCTTACACATAAATCAAAATTTCCCATATAATTTTTGAAATTTACAATAATAATTTTGAAAATCATTTTTATTTCAAACCCTAGTTGCATATACTAGGTCCCATGCTTTTGAGGTATCACCTTACATATTTGTGAGAATTTATATCCTTTTTCTGCATATTCTAGTTCATTGTTTAGATTATATTTGTTTAATTTTTTCTTTCAGTATTCAAGTTGTTTCCCTTATGCCATCTAAGCTCTTTGCATCTCTTCCTTTGAGATGAAGTACAAGACTCAGTGGAAACCCTCCTGAATTCACCAAGGTTCCTTTAACTCGACCATATACCATGGATAAACAATCAACTTAGCTTCTTGAAATAGATCTTACGCATCCAAATTACACTAATTTCTATGAAGATAATTTTGACAATGAGTAGTATGAGAATAACAATGATGATACAAACACCGATGTTCATGACCCATCACATTGGGTTCTTGATTGACTTCTACCTATTATTGATAATGATGTTATCCTCAACAAAGACTTGAAAATACAAAGTTTTAGAGAAAGACTCAGGGAACAACATCGAGATCATACTCTTATCTTAAAATTTATCATGTAAATTAAAAAGTAAGTTGATTCTTCCATTCCTTTAAATAAACTAATTGAAAATGATGCTATGGGGTCAACTATGTTTTAAAAACACCTTATATGATCCCAACCTTCCTTTATGCTACCACCAACTATAACTAGTACATCTTTATCTCCTGATGTGGCTTCCCTTGTGCAAGAGATAAAATCTCTTCAATCTAAGTTGTTATATCTTGAGAAGGGTGTTTCTTGACCAACCCAAGCTTTAGATTCTTTTGCTCTAATTCATATACCATTGGCACATCATATTACTTCTACACCCTTAACACCATTTTTTGTTTAACCCAAGCTCACACTATATGATGGCAAGGATATCCAGAGACACACTTCAAAGCTTTTCAAGTAGCACGCCTGGACTATGTGTCAAATTAATAGCTACTAACTAAGTTATTTTTATGAAGTATAAAGTATTATGCTTTATAATGGGTCTATAGTCTACATAATTGATCAGTCAATACATTCAATCCTTTAGTTGACATGTTCCTAGCTCATTTTAACATTAACATAGGTGACAAGGTTTCTTATGCCCAAGTTTCACAATAAAAACAAAGGTCAAATAATCATCTCATAGATTATGTTATTTGATATAAGACTATCTTGGCTAAGATGACTATCCCCATGACCAATCAAGAGTTACAAGGTCTCTTTAAACAAATTCTTCTACCAGCTTTTCATGAATCAATAATGTTCGAAAGGTTTTATTCCTTCACTAAGTTATGTCATACACTAAAGGAAAGGAAAGTCAAATTAATTTCAATGGGAAAACTCAAGTACACAAGTATATCAGAAAGAACAAATAAGAGTGATAGTAAAGTACCACAAAAATTAAATTCAATGATAGAAAAATTTAAAATCAACCAAAAATTAGTGTAACTTTAGAGCCCCTTTAGTGACTAGTTTTATCTGTATCTCCTCATAAAACTTTATCCAATCTACCAGTATCTCTAGCTAGAGTCTTAAAATAGTTATTGGAATGTAATTTCATATCTCTCCCTCCTATTCAAGAATTTGATCCAAAAAATCCTATTCTATGGGGATATGATCAAAATGCATTTTGAAATTTTCATAAGGCACTAGGCCACACAATAAATAAATGAATTAGTTTAAAACACAAGATACAGGACATGATAAATGGTAATGTTATTGATCTTGGCCTTTAGTTGACCCTCCTCAGGAAAAGTAAACACAAGACAAAACTTTAAAAATATTTTCATATATTTTCCTATAACATTAAAAAAAAGAGATAGGGGATACATCAAGTGTTCACCATGCATATTATGCACATCCTCTACTAGCTACATACCAGGCACCTTCAGTTGAGGTACACCCTTTGAGCAACATGGTTGATGTGTATAATTCTAGAGTTCTAGCTAGACCTTCTATCTCCTTCTCAAAGCAAGAGATAATTAAGGATGATTCAGATTACCATGCACTCTTTATCAGAGATTACATTAATCATCATCCCATTCATAGTGTTCTCATAGACAATTTATCTAGTGTGAACATGTGCACTATGACATTACTATAGCATTTAGGATATTTAGATCAGGATATTACACCAAAAAACATAGTTATTAGTGGATTCATTGGGCATATATATATTTCATTGGGTGAGATTTTACTAACTCTTTAGGTTGGTCCAACACATGTGGCCACACTATTTATAATAGTTCACAATGTAGGAGTCTTCAATATGTTGCCTGGTCGACCATGTATTTAGAAATTTAGAGAAGTACCTTGTATAGTTAACAAATATGTGAAATTCATTCATGCTCATCAAGTTATTATAGTTGGTAGAGTTCTATATGAGTTACCACTCCCCACTTCAGATCCATCTTCTACTTTGTAGTCACTAGTTTCAGCTTATCCACCAGTTATAATTCTTCCTCTAGTTCAGATTTAGACATAGTCAAGGCCTTTCTCACTAGCATAGAGAGTTCATATACCTCTATGGAGGCCTCTTTTAGAGAATCCAAAATTTTAAGACTCTAGATAGTTACTAGCTACAAGCTTGACACCTAGGGTAGTATCATTACGATCTCATGACTCTACGCACAAAGCACATGTTTAGAGAGCTTCTCTTACTACTAGATGAGTCTTTAAGAGCCCTAAAATTACAATCACTTATAAGAGTTATAAGGGGACCCCAAAATTAGTTTCCACTACAAATATTATAGAGCATTTATAACATACATAGCTTTCAGAGCTAGAGTCTCATCCTTTCTATCATGCTTCATGATCATGCACGATCCCTCTCCTTAATACAGGATAACATGATAGGGAGTCTCCCATGAGACTCATCGGTTAGTATCATCTCTCCTCAACCTTACTTGTACATATTTTACTTATGATTGATTATACATAGCTTACATAAAAAATCCAAAAACATTCACAATTTGAAAATACCAAAAACATTTCAATTGTCTACATTATCCATGCTTTACAATTCTACTACCATGATAGACATAAATTTGTTGTTTTATGTTATTGTTTGTCAATTTATCTACATTACCATGATTTAATTAATCTTCTGAGTGTGTGTAGTGACATTTAGATCCTTGATTACTTCACTCTACCCATTGAGGGGGCATCCTACTTCTACATTTGAGACACACATCGATATATTTAACCACTAGGGGCATCTTCTACATGACTACACCATCTAGGTTATATCATTCCTAACCACACACTCTAGTTATCATGATAATATACATTTCTTACTAGCTTACATAAATTACTCTATCAACACTCACTAGTATATAACACTCATGTATTTCTTAGCACATACCTAGTTTTGTACTACATGTCTTGATTACTTTCACTTCTTGATTTGATTAGTTAGATGTGATTGTATTTCTAAAATATTACATGATTTCCTTCCTTGCTTTATGTATCTAGATGTGATTGTATTTATTAGTCCCTATTTGGTTTTTTTATGTGCCTTAGGACATTTTCCAATGTCCTTTGCTTTTAATCTTCTATGTGATTGTGGCCCTCATGCCAACCTTGCTTATTTTTAATTATATGTGTATGTGGCATTTGAATATTCCTTGTATGATTGCTTTCCAATTTTAGTGACATGTGCCCATGTCCATTATTTTCTTATCCCCTTGGCCACTCTTGTATGCTTCTTGTTTCTTAAGTGTGTGTGCATATTACTTGTTTGCTTCTCATTATTTTCAATGTCATGATCCACATCATGCAATAACTTTCTTGCTTGGATGCCATGATGGACATCATGATCTATCCATCCTTAATAACTAACAAATAACATTTCCAATTTTAATTTAGTAAATTTCACATGTTAATAAATTTTTATATTTATCTAGGTATACCCTTGTTGATCTAACAATCTCTAATACAAACTATGTTATATCTCGAGACATCATTTTGTTTATCATTACTATATCATGTATTTTGATACATAACACACTTGAAGGACTCTTTCTTCTAAGGTAAGTAATTTTAGGGTATTCATTACTACCCTTATAAGAGACGGTAATAAATAAGGATTTTATTATAGACATTAGAGCTCCTACCGGTCAAAAAATCAATTTTTAGAATAATTAGAACAATAATTAGAGGTCAAAACGAGTAGAATAGACCAAAAAATAGTGATTATTATAGAATATTCATCATATTAGCAAAATAAAATAGTGTTAGATATAAAAAATAGTGCCAAATATTAGGGTGTCCTATTTTTTGTGATCCTATCCAAATAGCAAAAAACCCATATTTTCAAAAAAGAGGCAGAAAGGTAAGTTTAGTTATAATTTTATCAGCAATAGTTTAGTTTAGAATCAATAGTTTTAGTATATTTTTTCTTAGAGACTCTAGATATAGGGGGCATCATGAGTGGCATGATCGTTCTCACTCTAGTTTTAAATTGGTTAGTTGGTATAACTTCTAGATTAGAATCCATGTTACAGACACCAATGATTAGGGGCAATGTGTATGGCATATTTGACTTCTTTTCTTTTTGAGTTTAGTATATTACCCAGGTATTCTCAGTAGTTATGTGACTTATTCCATCTATAGGTGGTTGGTATCATTTTGGAGTGGATTTTATATAGTCCTAACCTGCACATTATTGAGTGGCTTCCACATAAGCCTAGTTGCCAATTTCACAGTGGATTTTGTACAAACTTAATCTCCACCTTTCAGAATGATCAAGATTGGCCTAGTTTCTAGTACACATTTGGATATCTATGTCATATTGTCAGATTATAGAACATTCATGGGTTTTAAGAGCCATCTCCTACAACATAAATTTCATACTATTATCAATTCATAGCTTCACTTCACAGGGTAATGATGGAGCCAAAGGACTAACTATCCTTTGTATTCTTGAGCCACTTACTCAGAGGGATTGGACACATAGTCCAAACATCAATTAACAAATGCATGATTGCATAGCTTCAATTAATTAGTGATGATAGAGCCAAAGGGCTAGCCTTTTCATTCTTGAGCCACTCTCATGGGATTGAACACTCAAATCTCTTTATGATATTACTTTTGGTACAACACATATCCAATATCACTCAACACCACTAAACATCACTGAATAGCATAATAGGTTTTGTATTTGTTCACATACCTAATGAGGTGTATTCATTCCTTTCTCTTCCTCTTTCTCTTACTCAACTTTTATATATTCTTATATTAGATATATCATATCTAGTAAGAACTGATCTACTATTTATTTTCTATTACATATTTATATTTCACAATGTGCTCTCTCTATTCACACCTAACATCACATAACTTCATGAGCTTCACCCTTGTAGGTAAGTTCAAGTACACTTTATACTTTTCCTTTATCTTAGTATTTTACTTTGCTTCATCATTAAAATAAAGGGGGTGGAAAATGTAGTCATATAAGATGTCCAAACTAGTAGCTTGAGTGTGGCTTGTGACACCCAATCCATAGGGCCTTTCTACATGCTCTCATGACCCTTCCAGACACCTTTTTTCCTATAACCAGTCATCTCTAGACTTTTGAGACCTCATTCCAACTTAGACAATCTCTATTTTTTGTGTTAATTCCATCCCCCTAGGTATTGAGCCTATAAGACAAGAGTGTTGGGGTTGTACTATAGCAATGGACCATAGGGTGTCCTATTTTTGGCACTTCTATCTAATCACATTTCAATTCCAAATGACCATTTTATTCTTATTCATATTGTTTATTATGTCAGCCTAACATGAATACATTTAACCCATGACCAATATATCTATATAAAATCCCATTCAAATATCATTTATAAGGTGTTGGAAAATATTATAAAGCAAGTAAGAATACAAGCAAAACCATTGAGGAAAATTTCCCTGTTCTCTGCATACAACCAACCAATATAACTACAAGCATATTCAAACCCTCACACCAGTTCCTAGACACCTTAAGCACTCTCAATTTAAATTTTTTACATTCACATAACACTATTACACAAAGCACATCCAATGGGATAGCTACATATGGCTTGATCCATCTTTGGAGTATTGTTATGTAAGTAATATTCCCACACAAGGGGTGTGGATACATGTTTAGTGCATCTTACACACACTAACCCCCCTTTTTCTCAAAGTTTGATTCAAGCATAATTAAGGTATAGGGTTTGAGATTAAATAATATCTACAAGGATCTCTATCGACATTTAAGATTAAAAATTTCATAGGTAAGATCACATAAGGATAGTGGACAAAACCTAGAAAACTCAGATCTTTATGACTAGTTTGGACAATAGCGGCAGGACCTGGACTATAACGTTGGACCTCAAAGTGTCTTATTTTTGGTTCTCATATCATTTCACCAAATGAAATATAGATATAGGTTCATGACATTTTCTCAATCCCACATAACTAGTTTCAACCTCTATCTTGGCCATCTCAATCTAGTTTTAATCTAAGTTGCATTTCTCCTTATTTATTGTTATTT
Source organism: Torreya grandis (assembly GCA_037957365.1). Classification (NCBI taxonomy): domain Eukaryota; kingdom Viridiplantae; phylum Streptophyta; class Pinopsida; order Cupressales; family Taxaceae; genus Torreya; species Torreya grandis. The sequence continues at coordinate 12,399 of JARHVA010010586.1, forward strand.
TTAGAAACATTTAAAAGGCACACTAATTTATACAAATCAGTACTATAATTATTACAATATTATTTACTAATTTATTTATTCAAAATCCTTAACTAAATTAAGAATAAGACTCTAATATTTCCAAAATAGTTAAATCAATTGGTTAGTTTCATGTTTGGGTTTTGTTTTGATCTCCTATTATGACCTTTCATATTGGCTTTGTCCTAGCCATAGACTAATGTGGATGTCTTGAAGAGCATAAATTGATGACTATATTTGTACATCTCTAGGAACTATGTTGATTCTAAGGGTGATCATTAGTTAACAGTGAGATATACCTTTATCTTGGTGTTAGTATGTGTATTTTGTCTATATTATTCTTGTTTGAATGTTCTTTATTGATTGTCATTTCAATTTCTTGATCTTAACTTTTATTGACTTCATTGTTCAATAATATTATGGATGAATGCTGGAAATTATAGTGATGCCTATCATTTAGATATCTTGATAGTTGAATTAAGTATATGTGATCTTATTTAAGTATTTATTGGGTTTAGAGATATGTGGATTATGAATAAAAGTCATATTGTTGATATTATGGCATTATGGGTAGTTGTCTCCTTTTTATAATTGGATAGAAACTATTATGCTTTATTCCTTTTTATCAAATGTCAGTGGTGCTTTAGGTTGACTATTGTCATGAGCTATTTTGGTGGTTTTAAATCTCTATGGCTTTCTCTTAGCCCCTTGACTATTTGGTTTCCAAATTCCACCATCTAGCTGATGGATGGGGTGGTTAGGGCCACCATATGGATGGGATCATTAGGCTACAAATATAGGGTTAGCTCTTCTCGTGTTTCTTGTGTGAAGTTCTTGTTGTTCTCTTGAACCTTCATGTTTGTGGCACTATTTATGTAGTGGCCTATTGGTGTTCAACCTTTGTTGGATGATTATTTGGAGTTGGAATTTTTACAATTTTAATTATTATTTAAATTCTCATGCTTTATGATCTGAATCTTGTATCTTTTACTTGAACCATGTAGGAGTTAATAATAGATCCTTATTGGGTTAACAATGATGAAAGTAGATTCTTTATCAATGTGTAAATATTCTAAGATATTGTAGAATGAGAAATAAGATATGTGACTTAATGTAAGTGAGGAAAAGTGTGATATGCATAAATAAATGATATGTTGTTCATAACCATTCCTATGCTTCATTTGCTTATTAATACATGTTATTAGTTATTTTCCTTTGGTACCTTGATTACTAATAAGCAAATGCACGTTATTATTTTATAAGCTATTATTATACTTGTTCATATTACTTTAGTGGATTTTGAATGCTACAAAAGATGTATTTAACCACCTTAAATATGGGCATTTAGTAATACCATATGGTGGCTATTTTTTATGATTATGATTTTATGTGTATTTCTATTGCATAAAGCAATAAAATGATAATGGTTGATTTGAAAATGGTGTTGGATATCTAATTGGTTTATTAGAAGTTTTAAATTATTAGATTTGTATAACATTATTGTGCATATGTATAATGTGGGTGTTATTAAATTAGAATAATTATAACCTCAAATTTAATCCTTGTTATAGTTGTATTCTTTTGTCCTGATTTCATCTATGGGGGGATATCTCACAAGAGGCATGTTATGGAATAATATTGATCATCACTTAAACCCAAATATCTCTAGGTATAGGAGCTTAACTTTCTAAGAGTGTTATGATAATCCTAATTAGTTATTCGATTAGTGTTAATATGTTGTTCTTGACTTCTAGATTTACTAATAAATATATTGGTGGTTATTTTTAATGTTTTGATTTGTGCTAATACTCTAGCCAAAAGATTGAAGGTGTAAGTGTTACATTGGACTCTTGGTATGCACAACATGGTAAGTGGTGAATTGTTTTGAGTATCAGGGATTTATCACTTTACACTAGTTATTGCACATGTATGTTTCATTCCCTTATTTTGACATACACACCAGTTAGCTAGTGGATGTTCCAATGTTAATGATTTTGATCTGAGTTCATTTTTATTGCATGAAGTAATGAAATGAAGAAAATCAATAGATATAAAGTGTTCATTGTCTAATTCAATTTAATAGAAACTATGAATTGTTAATTGTTACTTTACATTTAGTAAACTTGTGTTTGACTCATTATTCTCTTGAAGCATGGAAATATGTTATGGGATGCATGTTTTTCCTTACTAGTGGCATTGGGTAACATAAATTGTGTTTGGTTTCAAATTTTACCTTGATATTGTGTTCTCTTAATTATGTGTGGAAAATTGATCTAAATTAGATACCTTGCATTAAGGGTTTGATTATATTCATGGTCTCACATAGAGATATAAATGGAATTGGGTTATGAAGTTTATGCGTATGAAGAATGTAGTCAAACTATTACTACAATTGTCAATATTTAAAATTAACTATATTGTATGGGATATTCAAAAGCTAACATCTTTGTTACTTTCTTGCATAATGATATATGTGTAGGCCTTATGCCAATTTTTTATATTAAATGCAGAAAGCCTAATGTCAAAATAAACTCATGTATTGATTTAGTCTCTGGACTTATTAGTAATCAATTATGGATTTGATAGCATGCATTATTTTTGTTTGATGGCATGTAAGCTATGTGGGTTTAATAATTATTGGATGATTTATTCAATCTAGTTTTTATGAGGTAAAATTAACACATGTATACGCTTTAGTTAATAGGTAGTTGGCTGAAAATGTAAACAAGCCTATAGCTAAAAATATCATGGGGATTCATAAATAGCCAAGTAGTGAAATATTTAATGATCATTGTTTATTTATGCCTCTTGGTTAGGATTGTTAGTATCTTCAATGAATTATTGGAGATTTAATGTAGTGCGAGAATCCAAGTCAAGGATTCACTCATGTAACTCCAATGTGTAGCATTGATATATATTGACCTTAATGTTTTGGCCTCCTATTTTAGTAATGTTCTTGATTGTTAAGGAATAAATTATTGAATGGTTGGAAACTAAGTCATAACATTAATTGAAATATATTTTTTTGATATCCTTTTATTCTTGGTAATGAAGGAACCATTGTTTTCATTTTTATAGCATGTTGAGGTTGGACCTAGAGTTCAGTTCATAGAGTTTCTTGATCTAATTCTCTTGGTTGATTTAAGGATAGTCATATCATGACTCAATTAGTGAGAACCTAATTATTTTCACCAAACATCTAATTTTGAATCTATTAGAAAGTATGAGGTATTTAACCAAGGATAAGGTAATTTTACATGCTCCTTTAAAGGAGATGAGTACCATGTATAAAGTGTAGAGTTTATCATTGTGCACTAACACACTAATACACTCTGAGCTATATATCCCCATTAGGTAACATACTCCCCTATATAATCCTTTAAGGGTGGTTTAACCTAGATAAGTAACCTCAACCAATTTAATTCATTCTTAGTATCTGATTATGCTTGTGCATGAACAAAATTTATATAGTGTTACATCACTTCCCTATGTAGAGGGCCTTACATGCAGAGTGGTTAAACTTTGATAAAGCTATTCCATATTTTCTTGGATTGTTTCATCTGGTATCAAATCCTATGATTAAAGGTTTCAAATGAGTTTTGACACATTTCACTAATTTTTAGCCTATTATTAAAAATATGGTTGAGATTTTGTGTATTTATGCATACCTTTGCAAGGGTTATGTTGAATAGTGTATGTTGGGATGGTTGAAATTACACAAGTCATGGATGTGTCTATTCTTATGGGGATTATTTTATCATCATGTGTGCATATGCCTTGTGATGTTTGAATGTCACCTATATGTCTATGTTATCTTGCTAAGACTAAATTGAAACCTTGTATGATAACATGCATATTAAACTATGGATGGAGTTATATGCCTTGTATAGACTAATACATGCCTTATTTACTTGAGAAGGATATGATGTTACCCTTATAAAGTCACTTCACCTCTGGGATGAATTAAATAATACCTAGTTATGAAAGTATGAAGTGATGTAAATCCGTGTGTGTGTGTGTGTGTGTGTGTGTGTGTGTGTGTGTGTGTGTGTGTGTGTGTGTGTGTGTGTGTGTGTGTGTGTGTGTGTGTGTGTGTGTGTGTGTGTGTGTGTGTGTGTGTGTGTGTGTGTGTGTGTGTGTGTGTGTGTGTGTGTGTGTGTGTGTGTGTGTGTTTGTGTGTGTGTGTGTGTGTGTAAATTAGTAAAATTTGGCAAGAGATCTTGTGATTCTTATCCATAACTTTGGTTGGCTCAACCCTTCCCTCATTGATTTATGTTGGGGCAAGCATTACTTGTCAATTTTTGACTTGTATGGGCAAATAAATGGAAGACTAGTGATCATCACTTTGACCTTAGAATTGGGGAAATGATGTTTGGTATCTATTGTCAACTTGTATGGGAAAGTCATTAGTATATGCTTAGAGAATTATGAACTCAAGAAGATTGAGGGTTAGGTTTAGCCTTAAAGGGATGTATCAGGTGAGAGGTTTGATTTACTTGGGTAAATTAATAAATCTCGGGGTTTCTTCTTGTGAGGGAACATCTTGAGCTAAAAAAAGAGATTGATCTTATTTATGTAGTTAGCCTCTTTTGAGTTAAATGGAATGTTTATTTTGATCATAGTTATGTTTGAATCTATGGTGTTATTTTGATCATGGATATGTTTCACATCAGTGATGGTTATTTTGATCATGGATAGCTTGATTTCCATGAGGTTGTTATGATAACCATGGATATGTTTTACATCCATAGGGGTGTTTAAGTTAAACTTGGATAAATTATGCATCAACAAGGCTTTCTAATTAGAGTTTGACTATGTTTTGACACCCATGGGGGTCTTTAATATTATATTGGATATGTATTACATCTAGGAGGATGTTTATTATGAGTTTCATTTGAGATTGATCATTGTGGTAAATTATAATTTCTTTGATAGTATTTTAGCATTCACCATATGCCTTAGCCAAACTCACCCTTTCCTAAAGTGATTTTGCATCAAAGCAAACATCAAAATTCAACCTTTGACTTTTTGGATTAACTCAATTGGAAGAATAGACATATAAGATTATTGTTGGAATCATGAGACAATGCCTTAGTGGCCACTAATAACTTACATGAGTAAGCTATTTGATGATGCTAACGTATAATGTCTTGAGAGGTCCAAGGGTATGGCCTAAGCCTGGAAGGCCTAGTGTCATGAGTGTGACTAACTTGATTGGGAAAGTTAAAGAGTTTTGGGGATCTCAATTGATCAAGTAGAGTGAGCCATGTATCCATGATGCATGAATATTGTTGGTAAATTTCCAAAAACTCATGGTGATAGATTTTATGGGCTCTATAGGAACACAACCTTCTTGAGGGAAGGTGATCATACATTCAAGATCCCTAAGACTGATCATGTTATACTATGTGATGGATATTGATGTCATATGGATGGAATCTAGACATTGGGTGACTTGATGGGAGTCATGGACCCTTATGCTTCACCATCATGTGTGTTCATTATTGTGATGTGAAAGAACCTTATCATAATTTTTAAAACACTTGAGTCACATATGTATGACTTGTCTTCATGTGGTTCCTCCTATGTTAAATTATTATAGGTTGTGTACCTATTACTTTTCATTGATTTTGATAAATCATGTAAATTTGTGTCTTTAGTATACTTTATGCATATATTTGACCTTGTGAACTTTCACATACTTGTCTTGATATCAACACTATTATATGAACATTATGTACACATGTATATATATTTTTAACTATTAAATGTTAGAATGATGATTAATCACTATGCAAGGGAGTCTCTTACTTCTGCAATTAACCATGTGAACCTTATTTGAGCTATGTTTTTAAAATTATTGTGTGATTACATTATGTGTGTGTCTTAAAATAAATGTGACTTCATGTTGTTAATAATTATATGTAGTGATGTGGCTATAAACTATTGGTGTGATGTGCCTCTCCCCCTCTGAAACTAGCTTCTATTGATTGAAATATGCCAATGTATAATGTTGTGTTGTGTGGTGTGATCCCACATCACTACTCTACTATTGAGTATTGGTGCTAGTATGAGATTGAAGGTAGTGAATCACTACTTTTGTAAATATTATGACTGAGTATGGGCTAGGAAGTGGAGTCTTTTTTAGGATAAAAATGTACTTTTCTCCTTTACACAAGTAGCCACTTGATTCATTTAGAGTGTGCACCACATGTGCCATAAATTGGCCATGGAATCTTAGTTCATAATGGTCACTTTATGGATATAAAATTCCTTTAACCACCTCTTGGAAGTTGTGGTAAAATTAACCCTTGTGAATTTTATTATTATATGCCCTTGTGAGGCACTAACTAGTCCTATATTTTTTGGACATTTATGCAAATCAGCAATGTGGTACTTGTTAAAATGCATGCATGTGTTATGATGTAGGTGCAACCATGCTTTGGTTAAGGTATCATTTTTTTATACCTATTATGAATATTCTTGGATGAATATTTTTATTTTGTTTTTGAATCATAACTAGAATGTATGCTGATTTTATGTTATGATAGAGAAACACTAAGCCCTGATCAAGTGGTATTTAAAATCCTAGGTACCCACTTGACTCTTGGATAGAGTGATGAAAGTTGGGTGATGCCTTCAAATGGATGGTTTTGGATGGTGGGATTGGTATCCCTGAACCATCATGTGAGCTCATGCATGTGTAGGAGAGCATGTTGAAAGACTTCATGTTGCATGTGATTCCTGATATAGATTCTCTATTATTCAACATGGTTGGTGTGGGATGCTGCACTAACCCCTGAATGGTTGATGATGTAAGGGGAAACCATAATAATATGGATTACTACCTCTATGTAAATATATTATGTAATTAATGTTCTTAAGATTGTTCATGTGGTATAATGGTTTTAGTGGAATATTTACACTCTTAATTTATATTCTAGTTATAATTTAGTGGGATTGGATGATTATTATTTTTGACTTCATGTTGTAGGTTTGTTTGTGTTGACACAAGTGATTATGACCCTAGTAAAGTTTTATATTTAGATTGTTAATCTATTTTAGACATCAATTTATAAATTTTTGTACTATGGCTATATTTTCCTACTTGGGGATACAATTAAAACTCTTGTTGGAAAAATTTTTAAGGTAAGTGTAAGCTTCTATGATTTAGGACATTACAAACTTGTGACATTTTGTGTTATAAAATATTTTGTAAGTGTGTGATAGAAAATATTATAACCAAGTTGAAATACTTGCTGAATTTGGTGCTGGAAAGGGTACCTAAGAAACCCCATCTTACTATTTTAGTGTTATAAAGGGACACCCAAGCTAAAAGGACATTCTTGTTGACCTGGTATGAAACTTAGCACTATTGATTATATGATAAGGTACTTGGAATATTAATAAGGTAAACCTAAATATTTCCACGTTGGATGTTTTTTATATTTACCTATTTTTCCAAAATGTTAGTACGTGGTAAATTTATATAATTATTATTTAGATGCATGATTACACAGTGGATATAAAACTATTTTGATAAAGTATTTAGGTAAAATATTTACTAGGTGATTGCTTCACTATTGGAACATAGTTGTTGGTGTTCTATGTTGCAAGGCATTTGTAAATGTGTGATTGAATCTATTTTTGGAAGTATGATTCATGGTTATTTAAATTAGTTTCTATGATGGCTCCTCTCTAAGAGGGGGAGGATGTTACAACCCCACCACTTGATTCACTGCACTTACTGTAGACATTGGTTTACTAGGTTTAGCTTGGCTCCAATTGATATTCTGCTTGTTGATACAACTAATTATTATGGTTTAGATATATGATTTTTATTATCATGATTATTGTTTATGACTAGTTCATTTTGTATTTGATGTTTATGCTTAATTCACTAATGGCATATTCCATATGTTATTCATATTAGATTTTATATTTATTTGATATATTGTTTGAGTAGATACTACTGATGCCTTGTTTTAGTGAATGTAAGAACCCAAATGATGAGCTAGGCTTGGTGGTGGAATCTGATAGCTAGGTAAAATAATAGATAAGGTGAGAGAGCTAATGAGCAGTCATATGTGATTTTTGATAGGTAAAATTAGTCATGATATAGATCTAAAGCCAATATTGGTCTTGAGTCTTTTTCTATCATTATTGTTTGACTTATATATTATTCTCTTAGTCTTGTTTTCTATTTCAATATTCATTACATCTTATTTTGGTGGATATGTGGACTTGGTTTTGTTGTCTCTTTTGTATATGATAGTTTTATAGTTCACCTCTTGTTTGAGCTTATTTGATCCTCAACCTTTATTTGATCTCCTTATGATCAAGTGGGAACTTATCACCTTTCGAACCTTTGGGTCATGATGTATTCATGTGGTGGATTGACTCTTTTGTGTAGGCCATGTTATGAATAACATGTTGAGTGACCCTACCATCTTGTACATTGGTGATTCCATTATTGTTTTGAACCCCTATGTGGGCTTATTTGGGACCCATGCATGTCAATGTGTTTCATACTTCAAAGGAGTTATCATTATTCAAATATTTTCCCATGATGGCATGGCTTTATAGTTCTGATCAAATGATCTCTTAGGGTTTTGACCCTAGGTTTTATTTTATTTAACATTTAATTACATTCTTTTACCATAATGACACCATTATCAAACTCTCGATAGAGTGGTTGCTTGAGAAAATGTGAGACATTATTTTTTGGTATTATTGGGGGGCTCTAACATTGGAGGGGAAAGGTTTTGAGTTCCAAGTAAGATCTTGATGAGGTGTCCCATGGGAATGTTGAGTTGGTTCTGGGGAATCAAAGTGGGGTGTGGTTTTAATGGGGACAAGGGCACTCAGCCCGCATGAAGAGGTATGGTAAGGGGGAGAAAGAAAACTATAGTGGATAAGAAGATGGGGGTGTATGGGCTCATTCCTATAGAATAGGATTGAGGAAGAAAGAACTAAGTAAGAACATAGTAGCCTCTCTCCATCATGGCCTACATTTTTCAAGTAAGCAGTCCACCTTTATGTTTTGTAAAAGCATCCTTGGGTTATAATTTTGAATGAGATTTTGGTGTTTTAGATCATAATTAAAGGTTCATCATTAAGTTGTGAAACTTGATTTTTCAACTATAATTCTACTCATGGATTGTATTCTATTAAATTTTTTTGGGTTTCATTTTATTCCAATACATCCTTGAATTCTATTCAATTAATGTGAAATTACTTGAAAATAAATAAATAAAGAGAAAGTGGGTTTTCATTAAAAATGGAATAGAGTATCATAATATGCAATGTTGATAACCCAGATGTATAGAAGTTATTATTTTCCCTACATTGAATCTTATAAGGGTAAAAATATACTATTATACCTACTAAAATTATTTTAATCATTTGAATTATTTTAACCATCCAAATTAATTCTAGCATGCATCTGATTGTTCCATTTGTGCTAGTATTTATCTCTACTAGCTATTGCAATGCAATTGGGGGTTATGTTCCTCTACCTTTATTATGTAACTCTATCTATGGTGATGCAAGTTATTTTAGTGGTTTCAATTTATTTATTGGTTGGAAGGTTATTACCCTAGCCATATGACTCCATCCTTGGCATTTTGATGATATTTATGGATTAAAGTGTTTGTTGCTATTTCATTACCTTGTTGGAATGACATGTCAATGTGGTTACTTCAGTTGACCTTTACCCAAAATCTTATTGACCCCTTTGTTTGAATATCATCAACCTTTTTGTGTATATTTAATTTGGTCTGTGACCTATACATTAATAATTTGAATCTTCTTTCTTAGCTCTATTTAAAGGCTTGGTGGCTTGATCTAATGGACACATATCCCTATTTCATTTTCCTACTCTTTTGTAGTTGGCATAATTTTGATGGATCTTTAAAAACAAGATTGTAGATCCATTATGAAATCATGTAGTCATGGGAAATCCTAATGGATATGCAATACCAATAATAAAAAATTTTCCTTCACTTTAATGGATACCATTGGATTCCTTCATGTTCCTCTGTCCCTCGATTTGGGAATTTTAGTAGACTAGTGAGTTTCATTTTTGGGTTTCATTTTGATATTTATTATGACCTTACATATTATCTATATCTTGGCCATAGGATGATGTGGATGTTTTGAGGATCATGAATTGATGACTATATTCTTGCATCTCTGATTTTAATGGTGATTATTGGATAATGGTGAGCTGCACCTTTCTCTTGGTGTTAGTATTGATGTTTTGGTTGTATTGTTCTTGTTTTAATGTTCCCATTTAATTATCTTTTCCTTTTCTTGATCTTAAATTTTGTTGAATTTCTTGTGCATCAATATTATGGATATATGCTAGAAATTATAGAAAATCCTATCATTTGGTTGTTTTTATAGTTGAATTAAGAATATGTGACCTTATGTAAATGTTGCATGCATTTAAAGATATGTGGATTATGAATAAAGGCCATATTGTTGACATTATGGCATTATGAGTAGTTGTCTCCTTTTATAAATTGGCCAAAAAATGTTATACTTTATTCCTTGTAATCATATGTCATTATTTTTTTAGATTTAATTCTATCATGAGTTGTTTTAGTGGCTTTAAATCTTTGTGGCTTTCTCTTAGCCCATTTGCTATTTGGTTACCAAATTTCACCATCTAGCTGATGGATGGGGTGGTTGTTGAAAAAATTTGACCCCAACTCAAATTTGGGTCAAATCCTACTATTTTTAACTTTTATTGAAAGTTTCATATGTCTTATGGGGTCATTTATTATCCTACATGTGTCACTTACCCTTTCCCTAGTCTTTGTTGGAACCCATCCTCCTTGTACCAGCTAAGTCAACTAAAGTCAACATTGGTCAAACCTAGTCAAACTTATTCAAAGTACCAAATTGTATTGAAAATGTCCTAAATTTTTCTTTGAATTTTTTCAAGGTGTCTTCAAGTCATATATTGGCCATTTGCTAGGTTTCATGTGGTAAAAGGGCCATTTGGCCACTTTTCTAGTTAATTAATTGACTTGTACAGATGGTGGGAGTTAAAAAATATGTCATAAAGGTAAATATCAATGTGGATAAGGTAAAATAACGTCAGAATTAGTTAGGTGATAGTCATAAGTGGATTATGATCAAGAAATGCTAAATTTTCCTCAAAAATAGGAGATTTTGGGCACTTGTACGAACTTCTCAAGTCCACCATCAGTTAAAAATGTGGTAGAGTGACTCTCAACCTCCCCATAGGTCATTTAAATTTTATGATTTCAAGGATAATGCAAGGAAGTTCATTTGTAACTTGTTTTCCTCCATTTTCACTTGGCAAGCAAAGAAAGGCTAGATTCAATCACTTTACATGGGCCGTACAAGTGGAATTGGAAAGAGTGATTCTAGGGGTGGATAGTAATATGAGTGCATTTAAATTTCATATAAATAATATTAAATTTAGTGCCTCCTGCTTAATGAACAATTAGTTTGACTTTAGGTAGATTTTTATGTTTATACATCTAAGAAGAGGTCATTATTTATAATTATTTCAAAATCTTTTGATATGATCTAATAGGGGAAGTTGTTATATGTTTTTCTTGGGGCTTATCCATTTATTTTCCATTGATATCTTTATTTTATAGATCTCAATAGTTCAAGAGGCTTCTTCCTAAGCTTGTTTTGGTCCAATTTCACTACCACAACTCTATAGTCAAGAATGTGCACCTACAGGTGCCATTGAAGGTGTTGTGAAGATGTTTCCAAATGTCATAAAATAAAATTATTAAATTTAGGCCTATAAAATACATTATGTGTCCTTGGAGGGTCTCATCCTTGCATTTTCTTTCTCTTTCATGTTTTTCCCTACACATCACAGCCAAACCTTCATCTACAAGCCTTGCTAAAGTCACGGTGGCATTTATGGAGGTGTGATGAAACCCTATTTATAACCCTTGACTATTGATTAAAATAATTCTAGGATTATTTAAAATGGATAATTTTCAAGAGGCTATGAAAACCACTTCCAAAATCCTATTGATTATATTGGCCTTGCAGTCCCAAAAAGACCAAAACAAATATCCTTGAGCCTTTTTGGGATAAGATATGGCATGAAAAAGGGGTTTAAAATACTCTTGGTTGTTTTGACTAGTATCCATATATAAATAAAAGTACTATGCCAATTTTTAGGTCAAAATGGTAAGTGAAAGATGGATTTTGAAACACCTTCAAAGTGCTTGTAAAGACACTGAAAAAAGGTAGTGATGTTTACAAGAGGTTGATGGAAAAGTGACTTTGAAATTCTTATGGAAGATTCTAACTATTCCATCAAGATAAAACCATCTTAAATGATTCAAACATAATTCCTAAGGAAAAAGGACAAATAAAAGGTGAAGTTTGAGGTTTTGATCACCTATGCACCTTCCCCTATTTGTACATAGGCCTAGGAAGGGTCACCTACAACAAGGTTAGTAAACAATGAGTTGGAAGGTTAGAATTTAGACCTTGTTTGGATCCTTCAAGATGATATAGAGGGTTTTATGATTAAAATAATTTCATAGGAATTCAATTCATCATCAATAAATCCCAAATTAAACTCAAAACCGCCTTCAACCAGTATCCTAAATAATGGTCCTCAACAAGTAGTCAAAGACCTAATCTAGGTTTCCAAAAGGAATGGAAGATATTTGAAGGGCCAATAGACTAGATAATGGTTGGGATAAATAATGAGAGGAATGGAGGATACATAAATGTCCCAATAAATCTCAATTCCATCCCTAAAACCTACAAACATAGTCATACTATGCCCACCTTCTCAGACTGCTTGGTTTATAAAGTATGCCTAAGAGATGTGCAAATTTGGAGGCTCAAATGGAGTATTTAGGTGAAAAAATTTGGTGTAGAGTACCATAAATACCTTTATATAATTATTCAATAGGTAATTTTCCAAAACCATAAATTCAAACCCTCTATGTTTTGTCTCAGAGTAGGTATAGTTTTCCTTTGCATGTAGATGACAATTTTGAGAAAACTAATGAAATTGATGAGTCATAGGAAATTAAACCTCAAATGATCATTGGATAATATGTAACACACCCCTAGAGAGACAAAAAAGAATTCTATAATGTCTGAGGATAAATAAGATATCCTACATAAGGAGGTTTGTAGTCACCATGGCAAGGAATGATAAGCAAAAGGCATGGTAAGGATGGTCATTTTCATTTTTGACATTATTTATTCTTCCTAAGTGATTTTATGATGCTTAGGGGAGGAATTGAGAAGTTTTTAAGCCATAATAATTCAAAATAAACCATTAGAGAGTCATTTTGAGTTTGAAGTGCATGCAAGCTCACTGGCAAGGCATAAGCCTAACACTAAATGGGGGTCAAGTTTCTTCCTTAGCTATTGAATAGATATTATAGTAATGAAAAAAATTTCATGGAAAATATGCAGAGGTGTTTTAACAATGTTTTTTTCAAGGAAATTAATCAAGAATCCAATTCTTGGCTTAAAAGCTCTCAAACCCTCATAGAATGCACCAAATGGTTTAAAATGCCAACTTCAAAAGCTCAAAACATTCATTAAAATTTTAATGGGACCTTGAACAATTAAAGGGAGTTGAAGGAGGTCCCTGAGGATCCCTTAGCAGAATTTTTAATAATATCCAATGTGTATCCTACATGGATAAATACTAAAAGGGTTAGTCACTCCAAAACTGTCTAAGAATCCTGATTTGAACCTGATTAGAGAGAAAGACAAAAAAATCACTAAAATGGATTTTTAAAACTTGAAAAGCATTAGGATTAATTTTATAACTCCCTTTAGGTTCATCTCATGCTATTGGTCCATAATTTCAAGTACAAGGTTGTACAAAATAAGCCAAGAAAGAGCATTTAATGCTAGAACAAGTTTCTGTACAGATGATCAAGAGCTCAAATTCAACATGAGGGATGATGAGGAGATGAAAAATTGAATCATATGATAATTTCTAATTTCAAACTTTTTGGAGCAAAAAATGAGCATTTTTTGTCCTCTAGGCTAAAACAGCCTAATTAAGCCTAATTGGGAGGACTAATTGATCTAAAAAATACACTTACCTTGAGTGTAGTACCATGAAACGTGGAATAGAGAAAAATGAAGGAAAAGGGTACTAAAAATGGTCTCAATTAGTCTTGAAAGTCCATAAATTATCCTACACAAGTGGACTTGTGTAAAAATAGGGTTACAAGAGGACTAGGCCTAGTGAAGGCTCAATAAGCAAAATGGGGTCTTAGTGAGAGATTAATGGTTCAAAATGGATTGTTTCCAGTCTAATATGATTAAAATATTAATATCATGAATAAATTTTTTTCCAATTGAGCTAAATCCAAATTTTGTCTATTTTAGCCAAATTAGGCCTAATGGGGCAAAGAGGTCTTGTGACAACTAAGAAGGAAATTGATGATTGCAGATAATGTATCCATTTGGAATACTTAAAGATGATTTAAAAGTGTCATTGGGATGAAAATATAAATATACAAGGGATATCATGTTCAAACTCTTGCCTTTTTCCACTTGTCAAGAAGGAGTTTCAAGACCAAAAAATGCTTCTTAAGAGTTTCAACACTGCATGTGAGCAAGGTGTTCAGTTTGGGATGGACACATGGTCCACATCAGTTAATTTATCTCTCTTAAACATAATTAAAATGCAAAATTTTTCCATAATTTTATTTGAATTTATCAAGAAATCCCATGATGAAGGTAGTTTCCCAAGAGAGAATGATTAAGGAGACTGTTATGCCACATTTGGAGAAGAGGCTTATCTAGGATAGAATGATGTGTAAATAAGTTTCATGACTCATTTTACACCTCATCCACATGAATTGTAACTAATTTACACCTTTGGACACTTTTCAATTTTTCTTCTCTCTCTCTCTCTCTCTCTCTCTCTCTCTCTCTCTCTCTTCTCTCTCTCTCTCTCTCTCTCTCTCTCTCTCTCTCTCCTCTCTCTCTCTCTCTCTCTCTCTCTCTCTCTCTCTCTCTCTCTCTCTCTTCTTCTTCTTCTTCTTCTTCTTCTAAATTCTATAAATATGAGCCATCTTGGCTATTATAAGGTAGACCATAGCTAGTATGGTGAGACCCTACTAGTATGACATTGAATTTTTTGTATTTAAACATTGAATACAAGTTTTATTATAATTTATGGACATTTTGTCTAAGTATGAGAGTGATGTATAGTGGAGATAAGTTATGGTGTCCACCCTTACTCTCTTTATCCTTCATGTTTAAACAAGAGTTCTAATTTTAACAAGTCATGTGAAGTGTATGGATTGTACTAGGTTCCTCTTCAAGTATTAAATTGTCCCTATGGTGTGAAATATACCCCTAGATCAATTATTTTATTTTTTGTGCTATGTATGCTACCTCCACATTGAAACACTATTTTAGGATCCTTCAATGCATGGAATTGGTCTTGGAAAGCCTTTTTGCTTAGTAGGAGTGTGATAGTATGTGGGATATATATTGGTGTATAACCTCTTTAGTTTATTTTCCATTTCATGAAAACTCATAACCCTTTTCCATGAATAGATTTAGATTAGGTGATAAGAACTTAAAGATGAATCTAGGAAGTTGGACCTCATAATCTAGAGATCCATCTCTCTTATAAGTTCACCCACAACCTGAGACATGATTCAAAGTTTCATAAAATTTTAGGAACCTCATAGATTATATTAGGATGCATAATTTTAAGACACTAATTTTAGCACACCTAGTGGGATAGCCGGTCCTGATTACTTCCATGTCAAGGTGAATGCTAGTCTTGACAAGCCTAAGGTTCTAGAAGTGTTTCTAATCTAGCATTTGGTGAATCCAAAAGGTGAGAATATCTAGTTGCATATAAAATTTTCCACATTATATTTCATGGTTAGGATGAAGAAAAAGAGAGGGATAGGGAACATTCTTTCCCAACCTTCAACACCTAAAATCTAATCAATCTTCTTGCATATGATTGTATCCCTCCTAATGCCACTAAAAGTCTCCCTAACTTCAATGGAGAAGGTCTTATTATCCCATTTGAACACATTAGGGACATCTCAAAGTTTTGTAATTTCCACAATATCACTCAAGTCAACATAGATATTAGGCTACTTGCCATGTCTCTAAAGGGTAAGTCACTTGATTGGTATAGGACATTGGGAGATGGTTGTATTACTAATTGGGATGGATTTGGAGAGTTGTTGGTAAATAGGTTTGAGTATTAGAGTGATCAGATTTAGCTAATCCATTAGTTTAATGTGATAAGGAGAGGTCCTAATGAATCCATGGGAGATTTTAATGAAATATTTTAAAGAACATGGCATAGGTTACCATATATCATGAGAACCCCTCCAAGCTTTGTGTTCCCCACTTATCTCAAGGCCATTGACACTGATGTGACAATAATTTTGTAATCAATGGGAGGATTTATTCTACTTTATGCATAAGAGATAGCTATTGAAGCTGAGAATAGTTTGATACTAGCTAGGAAATTATCCCAAAGAGTTTTTATGCCCTTATTATCTCATAGCTCTTTTGAAAACCCAAGTGTAGATAAAGTTCCCAATGCCAATGTCAAGTCTATAATAACTCCTAAGAGGGTGTATAATTTTATATACAAAGATGAAATGATCAGTACATTACAAGCTCAACTCAAACAAGCTCAATTTCAAGTAATTGCTCCACCCAATCCCCAATACAATCACCAAGGTCATTAAGTTTTAAATAAGTTTCTTAATAGAAATAATCCTAATTCCATTCAATCCACAAAGGATATTGTTGCAGTCCATACCAAATTGGTTCAAGGAGAGGAACATTTGGATCATTGGGGACAATCTCAAGGTTAGTTTGTGAATGATGGTAAAGGAGGTTGTCAAGCCTTAGTGGCACATGAAAGAGCTACTCCTTACCTCACATCAGAAGAACAAAATCTCATGCAAAGGGATACTCATGGAGGAGGTAGTAGCCAAGGTACCATTATTATAAACCTTAAAAAAGAAGAAAACCATGTGAACAAGGTTGACAAAGCACTTAAAGGATTGCCATTTAGTACCTCTTCTCTATTACCTTCACAAATTGATAATCAACGAATTGTTCTTAAGAGTCCTCAAGAATTAGAAGGTGATGCTACCATAGATGAGTCCCTGAACATATTAAAGATGATACCTCAAGTAGCTATGATGAAGATATTGTCATTGGTATACCTCTTCACCCTAATGGATCAGTCTTTGATCTTGAGGAAGGAGCTAATGATATGGAGGATGATGATGATCAACTTACAATGCAAGATCAAGAAGATGCACTCATTAGCCAACAAGATGTTCCAAAAAAGATTAGTAATAACATTTATAAAATTAAATTATTTTGTATTGATCATGAAGATTTGGAATTTGGGATGATCTTGAAAAAAATTTCTTGAGCTTAGATGATGCATCTCTACTTCATGAAGATCTTAAAAAGAGTTTTGAAGGAGATGTTGTAGCTAAACCTATTGAAGATCATGAAATACCTCCATAAGAAGAGAAAGGTAAGCATGATTCATCTCAATAATATCAAATGCATAAGATGGATGGAGAATATAAGGTGCCAAGAGAGGTAGTAAGTTTTGAAGAACCTCTCGCATGCATTCAACTTCTAGAAACACCAAAGTTTAATGGAGCACTTCCTTTTCAAAATGAATACAACCTTGATGATGAAAAGAAACTTGAGGTTGAGGTTGAATTTGAAGATAAAAATGAGTCTATAATCAATGGAAAACCACTTGAAACAAGGACTATGGTTGCCATTCAAACCAATCAAGAGGAGTATGTTTTAGTTAAACACATGTTCTTGGATATGAAACCAGATAAAGTCAATGCAAGAACCATGGGAAGAAAGTAAAGTGTTAAAAAAACAAGGAAAAGACCTAAGTGGTATCTTAAACACTCTTCTAGTCCACTTTAAGGAGAAGGTATGGAAAGCTTTCTTTTTGATCAGGAGGATCAATTCTTGATATTTAGTTTGTACACTTTAGAATGTGTTTATTTCAGTGTTTCCTAAGTGCTTTAGAGCACAAGTGTGTTTCCTTTCCTTTGTTTGGTGTGAATTTTTTGTTTATGTGTCAACCATATTGTTTACCTTAAGCCAAAGGTATGTTCAAGTCAATTAGAGTGATCATATATGTGACTCTATGCCTAATAGAAGGATTAGGCAATTGGTCTTAGGCATAATAGGCATGTCACCCTTGGGAATCACCAAGAATGTTAACCAAATTTGACCCCAAGTAAAATTTGGGTCAAACCATACTATTTTTAAATTTTAGATAAAGTTTCATATGTCCTCTAGGGTCATCTATTGTCCTACATGTCTCACTTACCCTTTACCTAGTCTTTGCTAGAACCTATCCTTGTACTGGCTCAGTCAACCAAAGTCAATATTGGTCAAACCTATTCAAACTTATTAAAAGTTCCAAATTGTATTGAAAATTTCTTAAAAGTGTATTTTAATTGTTTCAAAGTGTCTTCAAGTCATAAATTGGCCATTTTCTAGGTTTCATATGGTAAAAAGGTCATTTGGCCACTTTTCTAGCTAATTAATTGACTTGTATAGATGGTGGGAGTTAAAAAATATGTAATAAAGGTGGATATTGATGTGGATAAGGTAAAATAAATTCATAATCAGTTAGGTGACAATTATAAGTCTGTTATGATCAAGAAATGACAATTTTTCCTTAAAAATAGGAGTTGTTAAGCACTTATATGGACTTCTCAAGTCCACCATCAGTTGAAAATGTGGTCAAGTGACTCTTAACCTCCAAAAAGGTCATTTAAATGTTTTTATTGCAAGGATATTTCAATAAAGTTCATTTATAACTTGTTTTCCTCCATTTTCACTTGACAAGCAAAGAAAGGCTAGATTTAATCACTTAGCATGGGTTATACAGGTGGAATTGGAACGAGTGATTCTGGGGGTGGATATTAATATGAGTGAATTTAAATTTCATATCAAGAAGTTTTAATTTGGTACCTCATCCTTTATGAACAATAAATTTGACTTTAGGTAGCATTTTATGTTTATGCATCTAATAAGGGGTCACCATTTACAATTATTTCAAAATGTTTTAATTTGATATCATAGGGGAGGTTGTTATATGTGTTTCTTAGGCATTATACACTATTTTTACAATGATATATTTATTTTTTGGGTCTAAATATTTCAAGAGACTTCTTCCTAAGCTTGTTTTGGTCCAAGTTTACTACCACGACTCTATACTCAAGAATGTGTACCTATAGGTGCCATTGAAGGTGTTGTGAAGATGTTTCTAGGTGCCATTAATTAAGGCTGTTAAATTGAGGTATATAAAATGAGTTATAGGTGCTTGGAGTGTCTCATTCTTGCATTATTTTCTCTTTCATGTTTTTGCCTGCACATCACAGTCAAACCTTCATCTACAGGCCTTGCTGACATCATGGTGGCATATATGGAGGTGTGATGAAACCCTATTTTTAACCTTACCTATTGATGAGAATAATTATATGAATATTTAAAATGGATAATTTTCAAGGGGCTATGAAAACCACTTCCAAAAGCCTATTGATTGTATTGGCCTTGCAGTCCAAAAAAGACCAAAATAAAGATCATTGAGCCTTTTTAGGATAAGATGTAACATGAATAATGGGGTTTATAATGATATTGATTATTTGTCCTAGTATCCCTATCCAAATACAAGGACTATTCCAATTTTTAGGTCAAAATGGTCAGTGTAAGATGGATTTTGAACACCTTGAAAGTGCTTGCAAACACACTAAAAAAGGGCAGTGATGTCTACAAGAGGTTGATGGAAAAGTGACTTTGCAATTATTATGGAAGATTATAACTATGAAATCAAGATAAAACCATCATAAATGATTAAAATATAACTCCTAATCTAAAATTAAAAATAAAAGGTTAATTTTGAGGTTTTGATCACTAATGCACCTTCCCTTATCCGTACATAGGCCTAGGAAGGGTCACCTACAACAAGGTTAGTAAATAATGAGTTAGAAGGTTGGAATTTAGAATTTTTTTAGATCATTAAATATTATATAGAGTTTTTTTTATTCAAATACTTTCATAATAAGTCAAATAATCATTAATAAATCCAAAACTAAACTCAAAACCACCTACAACCAGTATCCTAAACAATGGTCCTCAACAAGTAGTCAAAGACCTAGTCTAGGTTTCCAAAAGGCATGGAAGATATTTGAAGGGCCAAAAGAATAGGTAATGGTTGGGATAAATCATGAAATTAATTTAAGATACATACATGTACCAATAAATCCAATGCCATCCCTAAAACCTATAAACATAGTCACACCCTGCCCACCTTCTCAGACTACTTGGTTCATAAACTCTACCTAAGAGATGTGAAAAGTTGGAGTGTCAAATGGAGGATTAGGTTGAAAAAAATTGGTATATATTACCATAAATACCTATATAATATTATAAAATATTTAATTTTCCAAAAATAGAAATCAAACCCTCTCTATTTTGTCTCAGAGTAGGGGCAGTTTTCCTTTGCATGGAAATGACAATTTTGAGAAAATTGATGAAATTAATGAGCCATAGGAAATTATACCTTAGATTATGGTTTTATAATCTTTAATAAACCATTATAGATCCAAAAAAGAAATTTATAATGTCTGAGGATAAACAAGATACCCTACATAAGGAGGTTTATAGTCACCATGGCAAGGAATGATAAGCAAAAGGCTTGGTAAGGATGGACAATTTCATTTTTGACCTTATTTGTGATTAATAAGTGATTTTATAATTATTATGTTATTAATTTATAATTTTTAAGCCATTATAAGTCAAAATAAACCATTGGAAAGTTATTTTGTGTCTGAAGTGTAGGCAGGCTCATTGGTAAGGTATAAGCCCAATGCCAAATGGGGTCAAGTTTCATCCTTAGCTATTGAAGATATATTACAGATATGGAAACATGTTCATGGAAAATATTAATAGGTTTTTTAACCATGTTTTTTCAATTAAATTCATCAATAATCCAATTCTTGGCTTAAAAGCTCTCAAACCCTCATAGAATGCACCAAATGGTTTGAAATACCAACTTCAAAAGCTCAAAACATTCACCAAACTTTACATGTGACCTTGATCCATTAAAGGGAATTTAATTAGTACCATAAATATCCATAAATTTAATTTTTAATAATCTCCAATGTGTATCCTACATGAACAAATGCTAAGAGGGTTAGTCACTCCAAAACCTTCCAAAAACCCTGATTTGAACTCAGTGAGAGAGAAAGGCCAAAAAAGCACACAAATGGATGTTTAAAACTTGAAACTCATTATTATTAATTTTATAACTCCCCTGAGGTTCATACCATGCCACTATTCCATAACTTCAAATATAAGGTTATACGAAATAGGCTAAGAAAGAGCATTTAATGCTAGAACAAGGTTCCATACAGATGACCAGGAGCTCAAATTTCACATGAGTAATGATAAGGAGATGAAAAAAGTGAATAATAGGCTAAATTCTTAGTTCAAATGTGTGGGATCACAAAATTAACGTTTTTTTTCCTCTAGGCATTAAAAGGCCTAATTACGCCTAATTGGGAGGACTAATTGATCTAAAAAACACACTTGACTTGTGTATAGCACCATGAAACTTGTAAAAAAGAAAAATTAGGGAAAAGGGTAATAAAAAATGGTCTCATCTAGTCTTGTAAGTCCGTACATTTTCCTACACAAGTGGACTTGTGTAAAAATAGGCCTATAAGAGGACTATGCCTAATGAAGGCTCTATAAGCAAAATAGGGTCTTGGTGAGAACTTAATGGTTAAAAATGGGTTTTTTACAATATAATATGATGAATATATTAATATCATGAATAAAAATTTTACCAATTTATCTCAATCCAAATTTTGTCTATTTTGGCCAAATTAGGCCTAATAGGACAAAGAGGTTTTATGACACCTAAGAAGGAAATTAATGATTACAGATAATGTATCTATTTGGAATTATTAAATATGAATTTAAATTTTCCTTGGGATGAAAATATAACTATCCAAGATAGCTCATGATCATAATCTTGCCTTTTGCCACTTGTCAAGGAGTTTCAAGACCTAAAAATGCTTGTGAAGAGTTTCAACACCACATGTGAGTAAGGTGATCAGTTTGGGATGGAGACATGTCCACATCAGTTAATTTATATATATTCCACCTCATTTTCATGCAAAATTTTCCCCTAATTTTATTTTAAGTGCTCAAGAAAGCCCATGATGAAGGTTGTTTCACAAGAGAGAATGATTGAGGAGATTGCTATGCCACATTTGGAGAAGAGGCTTATCTAGGATAGAATGATGTGTAAATTAGTTTCATGACTCATTTTACACCTCATGCACATGAATTATAACTGATTTATGCCTTTGGACACTTGTCCTTGTGCCTTTTCAACTTCTCTTCTCTCTCTCTTCTTCCAAATTCTATAAGTGACAAAAAGTGTGATATGAATAAATAAATTATCTACTATTCATAACCATTCCTATGATTTATTTGATTCTTATTACATGTTATTAGTTATTTTCCTTTGGTACCTTGATTACTAATAAGTAAATGTAAGTTATTCTTATATAATATAATATTATACTTGTTCTTATTACTTAAGTGGCTTCTAAATGATACAAAAGATGTATTTGACCACCTTAAGTATTGGCATTTAATAATACTATCTAGTGGCTATTTTTGATGATTATGATTATGATTTTATATGTATTTATATTGTGTAAAGAAATGAAATGATAATGGTTGATTTTCATATGGTTTTGGATATGTAATCAATTTATTGGAAGTTTTAAACTCTTAGATTTATACAAAATTATTGTGCGTATGTATAATGTGGGTGTTATTAAAGCATAATACTTTTAACCTTAGTTTGAATCCTTTATATAGTTGTATTCATTTGTATTGATCTCATGTGTTAGGGTTTCTCTCATAATAGGTATGTTATGGAAGAAAATTGATCAATACTTAAATTCATATCTATCTGGTATCTATCTAGGTATGGGAGGCTAACTTCTTAAAAGTGTTATGGTGATCCTAATTAGTTATTTAATTATTTTTAATATGTTTTTCTTGACTTATAGGTGTATTAATAAATATATCGGTGGCTATTTTTAATATTTTGATATTTGCTAATATTCTTGCCAAAGATTGAAGGTGTAAGTGCTACAATTGGATATTGGTATGCACAACATGGTAAGTGGTGAATTGTTTTGAGTATTAAGAATTTATCAATTTACACCAATTATTTCATGAGTATGTTTCATTCCTTTATTTTTAGATACACACCAAGTAGCTAGTGGATGTTTTAATGTTAATTATTTTGATTTGAGTTCATTTTTATTACATGAAGAAATGAAGAAAATTTATCGACATAAAGTTTTGGTTATCTAATTTGATTCAATGGAAACTATGAATTGTTAGCAGTTAATTTACATTTAGTAAACATGTTCCCAACTCATTATTCTCTTGAAGAAAAAATAATATGTTATGGGATGTATGTTTTTCCTTGCTAGTGGCATTGGGTAATATAAATGGTGGTTGGTTTCAACTTTGACCTTGAGCTTGTGTTATATTAACTATGTGGGGAAAACTGATCTAAATTAGATACCTTACATTAAGGGTTTGATTAGATACATGGTCTCACATAGAGTTGGAAATGGAATTGGGTTTTGATGTTTATGCTATGAAGTATATAGTCAAATTGTTACTACAGTTGTCTATATTTAAAATTAACTATCCTGCATAGGATTTTTGGAAGATATCATCCTTGTTACCTTATTGCATAATGATATATGATTATGCCTTGTGCTATTTTCTTTTATTAAATTAGAAAGAATAAAGTCTAAATAAGCTCATGTATTTATTTAGTCTCTAGACTTATTAGTAATCAGTTATGGATTTGATAGCATGAGTTACATTTAGTTGATGATGTGTAATCTATATGGGTTTAATAATTATTATATTATTTAATCAATCTAGTTTTTATGAGGTAAACTTAAGGTGGGTATAGGCTCCAATTAATATGGAAGCTGGCTGAAAATGTAAGCAAGCCTATAGCTAAACATGTCATGGGGATTTGTAAATAGCTAAGTAGTGAAAGATTTAATGATCATGGTTTCTTTATGCCTCTTGGTTAGTCTTGTTAGTATCTTTAATGAATTATTGGAGAGTCCATGTAGTGTAAGGACCCAAGTCAAGTATTCACTCATGTAACTCCAATGTGTAGAACTGATATCTATTGACCTTAATATTTTGGCCTCCTTTTATTTTGGTAATGTTTTATCTTGTTAAGGAATAAATTATTACATGGTTGGAAAATAAGCCATACAATTAATTGAAATATACATTTTTTATATCCTTTTTTTCTTGGTAATGAAGGAACCATTATTCTCATTTTTATAGCATGTTGAGGTTGGACCTAGAGTTTGGTACATAGAGCTACTTGATCTAATTCTCTTGTTTACCTTAAGTACAATCATCTCATTACTCAATTAGTGAGAACCTAATTATTCTCACCAAGTATCTAATTTGGAATCTATTAGAAAGGGTGAGGTACTTAACCAAGGATAAGGTACTTTTGCATGGTCTTATAAAGGAGATGATTATTATGTATAAAGTGCATATTTTATCAGTGTGCACTAGCACACTGATACACTCCAAAATGTATATCCCTATTAGGTAACATACTCCCATATAAAATCCATTAAGGGTGGTCTAACCCTATATAAGTAACTTTATCTAATTTAATTAATTATTGGTATCTAATTATGTTTGTGCATGATCTAAATTTATACAATGTTGTATCACTCTTCTATGTAGAAGGACCTACAAGTAGAGTTATATGCACTTTGATAAAGTAATTCATTATTTTTTTGGGGTTTTTTCATAAAATACTCTTCTCTATTAGCTTATACTAGTTTTTATTTCTTAATTCAAACTTTAGGTATTCATTAAGAACATGAAATATTCCTATAGGTGGTGATACGTGTTTGACTATTGTACTGCACTCTTTAATTTTATCCTCAAGTCACTAGAACCATCTCATATTTGAATGAGATCATTTTATGCCTTGATACCATACATCATCAATATACTATAGTGTCACTATTTCATTAAAATGTTCTAGGTTTATTTTGGATTCTTAACACTTTAGTTTTTTGAATACTTCCATTAGGACTTAACTGAGTTAAAAGGCCATTCAACCATGCTCTTCTCTTGACCTAATCATCTCTATCTTGTGCTCATATGTGACCTCTAAGCCTAGGATAAAAGGATAAAACTATTAATCTTACCCAAACCTAATATACCTTCACCATGGAATGAAATTGTATAGAGCAAAATCCTTTTAGGAGAAATTAAGGTAGAACTTCCCATTAAGCAACTTTATTCAACTATGAATATTAAACTCAAGTGTTTGATCCTAAGTTGAGGTTTGAATATGTTTCACCATTTCAAAAAGTATATATTAACTCTATATTTTTATAAGATCCAAAAATCATCATTCTTAAATTCCTTTAGACTTTCTCAATGTCTCAGGCCTATATGGTATTCTCATTCTTGTAGGTCTCCATCTAGGTTTGACTGTAAGATGTGGTCTTACTATTTGGAAAACTTAGACCTATTATTGAATGGTCATAATATGTCATTGGATTTGGAGGTAATGGAGACTTATATCTTAGAACATGAATCTTGGATCTCACATAAACCATGGAACCATCTAACTTTTAAAACATACATACTCAATGTGCACTTAGGTCTATAAATGATAGTGAGAATGGAGGTCTAACATGACCTCAAATTATATGCTTACATGATCAAATAAGATTTATAAAAAACATTATAGTTTTAGTATTAATTTTAAGTTAATTTTTGAACCTTCACTTCACACCTTCATGTGCAACTATCAAAACACTATCTTGTAAACCATCACTATTATGCATTTATATCACAATGAGATGCTTTTACCTATCCCTTCATGACCACATGTGCCAAATGAGCTGAATAAAATATTAAAAGTTATAAAATATAATATAATTCCACATACACCACTTGGTTAATATAGACTAATGCAATCAGATGAGAAAAATTGAGATGTTAGGATTGCATAGATAGTTTGGACATGATTTTTCATACAATACATACCATAAAAATTGAAACTATGATTGTTAATAAATTATAGTTTCTAATTCAATCAGTGTTAGAAAATAAATTATTATTCATACAATACAAAACATCAAACTTGAAACTATGG
Organism: Torreya grandis; assembly: GCA_037957365.1. NCBI lineage: Eukaryota > Viridiplantae > Streptophyta > Pinopsida > Cupressales > Taxaceae > Torreya > Torreya grandis. The sequence continues at coordinate 38,722 of JARHVA010010586.1, forward strand.
CCATGGAATGGAAGTACATAGGGACTTGTAACATCCACTAGGTGCATTCACTTCAAATCTTATTACCCTATCCATACCAATTAAAAACCATCGAACCTTCTTAACCTATCCAAGGGAATGATAGGAGAGAGATATTAGTTTTTGGAAAATTTATATCTACTAAAGCTAAATAATCTTGTAAATGGCCTATGAATATCTCAAAACACCTTCTTGAAGCCTCCACGTGTTCTAGATGAGTCATATAGTTCATATAAATACCTAAAACTACCTTTTTAAAGGTTATTATATAATTTAAACCTACCAAATTTTAGTTTTAAAACTATTATCTAACATTACCTAACATGAATTACATTATCCTAAGACTTGACATTTGTCCTATTGAATAAATTTGCATACATCACATTAAAATGACCAAAAGGTGGCATAAAATGACATGGGACAAACTAGACAAATGTGATCAAGGTGGAAACATATTATGTGACCTCATTTACTACCATGGTGAAAATTTTAAACCTAGAAGGACCCTATGAAAATTTTGAAAATGCAAGGGGGTTGACTTAATTTGACCTATGGTGAAATTTGGTCAATAGAACCTTTGGTCATTAGTTTTTCCATCAAATTTCAACAAAGGCAAGGGATTACGATAGATGATTAATCTCAATTTAACATGTGTAACCTTCCATTCCTTAGGAAACTTGGGTATGATTCTAAAAATATAACTAAAACATATATTATTTAACTTTACATGACATTGGGATGTATTAACTGGTTTATATATATTATTCCCTTAACATGTCTCACTGTATTCTACATCAAGATAAGCTTACTAAAATAAAATACCATATTAAGTGATACATGGTTGAAAATGATGAATGTGACACTTGATAATACCCAAATCATATAGATTTTTAATCTCAAAGTGTTAAGGTTTTAATTCAATGATATAGAATAAATATGATCAAAGTTATTGCATATTACATCACTAGAGAAAATAAATAAATAAATTCAAAAATTGATCACTCTTTATCTCCATTTTTTATATAAATGAAATAATTCAATATAGTGGAGACGTGTAATTAGTGGATCAATATTTTTTTAATATTAATACACCTATGCCTACATGAATTATATAGTTTTATTAATGTAATCTTACACATATTATTTTTTATTCCTTGTCCTTATGTACAATGAACTTAAACACATACATTTTTTGGATAGAATTTATGTGCTTTATCTTCACATATTTTACCTTGCATATTACATTTAGTATATATTTAAGATAATTTAAATTACATATGTATTTTGGTCAATGACGTATAAAATAAATTCAATCATTTGTATTTAAAATCCTTACACATACATATACACATGTACAACTATGAAAATATGAAAATAAAATAAAATGTATATATATCAAGTATCCACGTTTTTTGCATGCATATTAAAAATATGGTCAGATGATAGACACATGGTTAATTCATAAACACACTTTCTATGAAAGTATAGAGAGGGAACATCCATTCCATAATATTAATTTATATCCCTAAATCTATCTCTATCCTTACTTCTCTTGGATACATCCGATGTGCTTGACCTAGCCCTTATAGGGGTAATGCTATTGTGCTCAATGTCTTATTGTACCTCATAATATGAAAATAAAACCATTAACCACACATGAGCCAAATTCAATGTATTCATCTAAGGAAATAATTTATATGCCATACCATATCCAAGTGGAGACATAGGTGATCCTCTCTATGGTTAAAAATTCCTCAATTAATCCCCGAGTTATTTATCTTGAGCCTATACATCACCATACCTCTTCCTCTTTATAAATAAATTTTATTTCAACTAATCCATATGATAAAAATATAGGTGAAATCACCTATATTGGAAGTTCACTACTCTAATGGACACTATACATCAAGAATATTTGAATAAAATAGTTACATCATGATGTCAATAATAATAATCTACTAGGAAAACACTATAACACATACAAAAAAAAGGTATCAATATAAAAAAATAAAAATAAACACATAACATTTTTTTTAAACATATATTACACATAATTATTGTCTTCTATGGAAGCTGCATATGTTATTGAACCTAGTGCTACCATAGTTGTTATTCCAACTCCTCTAGTTATTGAATCTAACACTGTTGCATCATCTCACCACCATCACTCTTGGATACTATTGCATTTATTCATGGTAACAATAGTAATATTGTTCTCCCATATAATTTGAAAGATATCTAAAGGAACCCAAAGGCCTAGAGCATGAAAATAAATTTTAGCTATACATTCAAAAAGGACAGTGTTATGTTATGTTCAATAAAACCAATGCATTTCATTGAAACTTATTCTCAAGGTAAATTTATAATTTCCATAGTAATAATTGCTATCTAACCCAACCTTGATTTATCATAGCCTTCCTAAATAAATTTACATAAAGGCAAGCATCACCTATTGACTATTAACCTGTATGGGTGAGTTAATTAGAGGCTATTGATAATCACTTCGCTCTTATAATTAAGGAAATTATGTTTGATATTCATTGTTAACTTGTATGGGAAATTCATCATTAGATGCTTATGGAAGACTAAAGAGTTGAATTAAACCTAGAGGGATGAATAGGATTAGAGAAACTGATTCACATGGTAAGTTTATAAAGTTGGGGATCTCTTTTTACAAATGAGTGTCATAAGTCATCTAATCCATGTGGTGTGAATATTGTTGGTAATATTATAGATTCATGGATATATAACTATGGAAATTTGTTAGAACACACCCTTCCTTGGGGAAAATGGTGAAATTAAGCTTGAGGTCCCAATAGCCAAATGTGTGTATTAAATGATGGGTGCAATTAACCATCACCAAATTTCAAAAAAATCTTGAAAATTTTTGCTTCCAACATTATCAATGTCTGGTCTGGGTAGAACTTGTTATCTTAGGAATAATGTTGAGGCCTATAGTGTTATAATTATTTTATGACAACATGAATGAACATGTTGGTATATTATCAGGGTTGGAAATATCCATTCTTATGGTATTTTCACACATGATATGATTAATAATTAGTTCTAGGAGCCATGTTAGAATATCCATAAAGGTTTATTATCATTATCAACCTTATTTTAGTCAATAAACATATGATGACATTGTTTTTGTCTTGATTTTTGATAAAGATAAAGTTTCCATGGTTGATTTTTTCAATGTGATTCAGTTGGAATATTCTACTCTAGGAAATATAAAAAAGTGTGCTAAATACAACACTAAAATGATATTATGTTACTGTGAAGTGAATATTATGATATATTATATAGTTGGCTTTTGAAAAAATCTCAAGTGTAGGAATTTTGAGATGATATGACACTCTTGTGATGAGTGGTATTAAGTTGAGAAAAAACATCTCAATAATAATAAATTTCTCATTATTGGGAAAGGTTATTTTTTATTTTAACCCACCCATAGATGGTGTAAGGGTAAGTTATTATAGGATAACATTTGGTTACTAGGTGTGCATAGATGTTTATACTTGTTGGTTACATATTCTAGTTTTGGTTGATTGATTACAACTGTAATGTGATCCAAAATTGAAATGTGTGCTTGTGAGGCACTATGGGTCCTATGAATTAGACTCTTATGAAGGATCAACAATGTTGTACTTGATAAAAACATAGACATGTGTGGTTTCAAAGTGATAGTGTGTTGTGAACAAGGTAATGTTATGTCTTACCTAGAAGAAATATTTTGGAATAAATATTTTATTTTCTTAAAAAAAGCATGACTAAAATGCATGTTGATTGCTTAGAAGAAGTAATGTAAACTATGGATCTGATAGTAGGAAATATTAGATACCCACTTAATTATTTAAAAGAGTGATAAAATTTGGGTGAACTCCCTTAGATGGCTGATTAAAATATGGTTAGATTAGGATCCCTGGACCATTATGTGAGATCATGAGTAATAGAGAACATGGTGTAAGCTTTCGGGTTGCATGTGATTCCTATAATAACTTCTTTGATTTTTAGTGTGGTTGGTGTGGGAAGTTTCACTAACCCATGAATGGTAAATGTTGAAAGAAAAGTAACCATAATAATATGTATTATAATTTATTGAGTGGCATTATATAATGAATGTCATTAAAGATATGCACTAGATGTAACACTTATAGTGGAAGATTGAAATTTTAACCCAAAAACATGGATGCAATTTGGTTGGATTGGCCTATTGCAAATATTAACCTTAATTTTTAGGTCTATGTGTGATGAAAAAAAGAGAATAATGACCCTAAAAAGGTTTTATAATCAAACTGCTAACCTAAATTAAACAATAAAAACATAAAACTAGTGAACAATCATATCCTTGCATAAACTAATGGTTATAATCCATGTTTGGAAGTGATGATAACACCCTTGTTGGCAATGAGTTATGGTATCTCTAAACCATTTCAATCAAAACACTATATCACTTGTATGTTTTAAACTACATGCCCATATAGGTGGTTGGAAATGGTTAATTTCAACAGTGTTGTGCTAAAATTATCAATTTTTACCAATACATTATACTAAGCTAAGAGTAGGTTTGGCCAATAAACTTATTAAAAAGAGTTTAAATTACTTTTATATTATAATAAAAGGCCTTGTGAGGCATGAATTGGTATACGTGTGGAATATTATGCTAAAAAAGGATGAATACTACACCTTATTTTACCCATCCTCATGTTATAAATGGCACATGAATTAAGAAAGGCATTACTTTTAACTTGATTTAAATAAAGACATGGATATCATACTGGTTGTATCTAAAATTCTAGTAAGGTAAAATTAATAAATGATCCTTAGTTGATTGGCAAGTCATCAGGACGGATCCTCTTTAAGAGGGGGAGGATGTCATGACCCTTTCTATTGATACATTATAAATTACTGATCAAGATATTGATATAGTCTATGTTTCTTGATTATACGTAATGATTTATTATAGATGTTGATATGTTTTGGATATTATGTGTTGGTATCACTTTTATTGGTTTTAACATCATGCTTATTAGATATGATTCTAGATCATTACTATTTTAGATGATCATGGTTGATTTAGTTATATTATGATTATATTATATTTAGTTTATAATTTCATTATTACTTGATATTATATGCATTGTCTAGATACTACTGATGTCTCATTTCAGTAAATGTAAGGATAAGATAATGAAGAAGGCTCAGTGACATGTTTTAATAGGGTTTAACATGGAAACAAGGTCAATTTGTAGTTGATTTATGGCTTTGATAGGTAAAATTATTAAAATAGGGATTCTAAATCCACCAGTAAATATGAGTATTTCCATCATTATTAGTTTAAATTCATTATTGATTTTTTAGCCTTGTATGTCATTTTCCCTTTGATTATGTCATCTTTAGTGGTATAATGTAGTATTCAACTTGTTATGTTTTATATGCAAAAAAATTATATATTATTTTGTACCTTGATTGTAGTGTTATGATCCTTGTATATTCCACTACTCATTATATTTCGTTGATCATCATTGTTGTTGATTATTGTATTGATTGATTTCATACTTAGATTTTAACCTTATCCAAGACATTATGGGATTGGTAAAGTCTTGATCAAGAGTTAACTACTGCCATTGGTGAATACCATGGGGTGTCATGTTTAATTCCCCTAATTGCTTAGGCTTTGATGTTTTACTTATTCCATTTGATCAAACCTAGGTCATTTTAGGGGTGTCTTAGTTTTTCAAAGTTTTGGCTAATTAGACCCTACCTACATGGAGCCTTGACTAGGCTAGTGGTTATGAAGTCATATGATGTCTTTAGACATCCACGTAAACCTTGATTTAGATGCCACAAAGGGATTCTACTAGGAACACCACTTACCATGGTTTCATTTATTCGAGGTGTGATGCATGGGTTTGACATTGTTTATCATTTTGGCCATGATGGCCTAAAGGTCAAGGTCCTCTCCATTTAATTATTTTCTTGGGAAGAATGGTGAATTAATTATGTTTAGTTATCGGATTGAACCTCAATTAGGACTATAATTTTAATGAAGGAGCTTAATGAAGAGCCCATGAGAGCCTGTCAAGTGGTGACAGGGAATGTTAGTGTTTTGGGAAGTTGATGGTGGAGAAAAAGGGGAAAGGAGAGACTAGAGTAGAGCCTTAGGAAAAACCATTCTCTCCATGGTGGTCTACATATTTTATAGTAATGGATTTCTTCCTTTAAAAAATGCAAATTTCTTATTTCTTGTTTGAGGATTTATTGAGCATGAATTTTATAAGATATTGGGGTTTCATTATGAAGTCATGGGACTTCATGATGAATCCACAAGAAAGTAATATGATGATATTGTTACTCAATTTAGTGGGTTTTTTATTTTTAATCTTATAAAGTTTTCTCCTCATTGATTTTGCACTTGGGAGTGGTATACACATGAATATATGATTATATTTGAAGGGCAAGAACAAGATTTTAATTTTATTATTTCATTGGTGTTTGATAATGGCAGTGAGGGTTTATGTTTACCTATACACAAATTAGAGTTATTTACCTCCACCTTAAAAAGGGTCAAATCTGCCCATTAAGCTTATTCAAATTTTCTCAAACCCTATAGATGGTTGTTGGGTTGTTTCATAAATTAGTACCACTATCATCTTTATAAATTATTGGATATGCTTTCCTTACATGGATGCATGATCCTATAGGTGTTTAGAATTTGACTTGGATGAATTTTTTGGAAGTTTTCTTATATAGAATGAATGTTTATTTTCAAATTGTAAGAAGGGTGACTTGATCCCTCTATTCATTTCACATTATTTTCAAAATGAAACTTACAATATTATGGGTTGTGTTTACTTTCTTAAGGCACTATTATTTTTATTGTAATGGTATTGGGGGTTCATTATGAATTCATGGGACTTCATGATGAAAGTGGTCAATTTTTTGATGAATTTTGCCTTCAATATATCAAAACCAAGTTACCTATGATTTTATTGAATCAAATTTCCTAACTATTGTTGACAATTAAATAATTATATGTTGGATCTATTAGAATGGTTTTTATTTAAATTGGCTGTTTATCAAACCCATTATTAAATCATTTCATTGATGATTGAAAAGATCCCCTTGGTAGATCTTGAGCACCTATGTTATTCCAGGTGGGCAATTTTGAGATCTATAGATTCAATTCCATAAATAATTTATTTCTAGGAGTCTTCAACTAAATAGCATTAGGCTATTTTGGGTTGTTATATTATGATTCAGTTTTATGGACTTCCTAATCTAAATGGAGATATTGGTGTGTGTATTTTTCTTATTTATTTCTTGGCTTGAAGTTATTATGCCTTTATCTTCTATTGACAAATGTTACTTTCATATTTATTTGTTAACTTAATTTTCAATGGTGGCTTTGAATATTTGTTTGTGCACTTATCCTCCTTACTTACCATGTTTTTGAATGCACCAACCAAGTGATGGATGGGGTGTTTAGATCCACTATATGGATAGGCTCATTAGAATACACAAGTGGGTTTGACTTCTTATGGTTGATGTGATTCTCTCTCATATATGATTGCATTAGTGGCAATCTTGTGGATGATACCAGTAATGCACAAATTACTATAGATGTTATTGGATATGTTAATACAGACTTACACATTGTATTTAATATTTTATATATTATCTTAGGATGTGTATTATTATATATCATGTGTAAGTGTTATTGGTTGTTAATATTCCTATTTGTACCAAACATGATGTTGAATATGTACCTTGAAGTAGCTTGATATTATTTGGATATCAAAGAGGGAGTTGAATTTATACTTGGTTGATGTTGTGAAAATATGGATTTCTTTATTATGTCATGATAAATTATACCAAGCTTTGATACTCTTGTAAGGTCTGTAATGACATTGGGTGACAAAAATAAATTACATTATTCTATTATTATTAATGAGGTTATGGTATCATTTTCTTATACTTTGAAGTATTAATCAAAACTAGAGGATCTTATTTTATTTTAGAAACACATATAAAGTTGTACTAAAATTTGAGTTGAAATAGATATTGTACTTGTATAAAGAGCATGTAAGGTGACTCTTATATGTATTTTAGGATACCCATTACTTAGGTGGAATCGAAATGGTGTATGAATAAATTATAAAGGTTATTGGATGTCATTTTTTGATCTTATTTTTCTTTTAACATGTATTTTAGGTGAAAAAAATGTAATGTCGATTGTGAAAAAACACCTACAACTAGCTTATGAATTTTTAATATGTCACAGTGATGTATAGCCATAAGGAGGCTAATCTAAACTCTTGTTATGTCTTCATACAATTATCCTTTAGTTTTACTATGTGAAATTCATACATGTTGTTATTATTTTTGTTGAATTTTTCATTAAGGAAATACAAGGTCAATTTCATAGGAGGATATTTTCATTGACTAGATAGAACACTAATCATACTAGTTTGCATATGTATTATTTTCATTATCGATAATTAGCACCTTCAATACAAAAACTAGTATTGAGTGATTTTTTAGTGTATGGATGCAATCTAACACCACTAATTTTAAATGAGTAGAATTGGAGATTTAATGTTTGCATATACATTCTCCTTGTTGGAAACACTTACAATGTTTCATTGTATGTTTCAAAAGGGTGAACCCTTGAGAATGGTGTTGGTTGATTTTGCATTGCCATTTATTTTTATTTCACCATATAATGACTTAAGGCTCATGATGGTCTGCATGATCTTAATATGAATATTAATAATAAGTTTCAATAATAATTGTTGATTAGATCTTTGTCTCAATATCCTAAACTTAGTATAAAATGATTAATAATTATTTTTCTAATCAAGAAAAATTGCTAAATTATTATGCCTTACTTCTCTTATACCTTTCTTTTGAATTGATTAAACCTAGTTTTTATTTGTTAAGCTATTAATTAAAAATAAAGATGCAATTCAAGGACCCAATAATCAAAGATCAGTTCACATGATACCTATGGGTAGCATTGTGATGATAATCTTCCTCCTACATATATAGTAATGTTATTCATAATAAGTATTGAATTGATTTGGTATAAATGGATTTATAAATTATATACAAATCTAAGGATGGAGTGCATTAAATATTTTATTAAACTATTAAGGGATGGAGTTAACTCTCCATTGACCCAAGTTGATAATTCAGACACTCCTTTATAGTTATTTCATTAAGGAAAGATTACAATAGGAATGAATCAATAAGTTGGTCATCGATTGACATAAACATATAATATATGAAATCATTAATGCATACATTTATGTTCTTTTACCCTAATGTTTTTGAGAAAATAATACTTATCTAATAATGAAAAAGGTTATGGAGTGTGAGGATCTAAATCTATATATTAGGCTATCTAATCTTGAAAGGTAACACCAATTCCTATGACTTTAATGTATTTACTCTTCATGTAAAAAAGAAAGGTCTCTTGATTATGTAATAAATGATGATTTATAATTAATGATAGGACTCACTTTGTTGGTTATAAAGGGTTGATTTAAGAAGCTATTATGGTACCCTTTTGTTTAAGGTTGGGTTGATTCTTAATGCTAGTTGTAGAATAACTAGGATGTGAAAACCCATATTAGAGATTTAGATATGCAATATCATTGCGTAGAATATATTTAAATGCCTAAAACATATCTAATATTTATTTATTGATAATGCCTCCTTGGAGGAGTTATAATTAGTCCTTAATAATTATTTGAATGCCATTGCTGATTTTAATGGTGTACTTCTATTTTATTGGTGCTGATGTAAATAAGGATTAGTGTCTTGGAATAAAAACACAATCATTACTATATAGATAATGTATATGGGTGAAAAAATGTGAGAAATAAGATGCTATTGCATCCACAAGTATTGCAATGAGCCCATACATGCAATGTTATTTAAACTATGATAAAATAATTCTAGAATTTTTATTTGGGATTTTTTGACTTTGGAACCCTCTCCTTTTGTGTTGTGTGGTAAGATATTCCTTGGTTATGTTTATCAAATCCCATTTATTCATGCTACTAATATAAACATTTATTTTAATGGATGTTAATTGATTAACTTATCTAATTTTTTATTTTACTAAGTCATAAATGTTGTAGATCTATCTTAATTCATTGCATACATATTTTATTTGTATCATATTATGTTTGATATATTTTATTATTTTACTTGAATTGTAACTTACTAGAAAGTTTTTTACCTAAAAAATAACACACCTCCATCCTCATATTGGAAGGTGAAATACATATCATCACTTTTATGGGGTATCTATTCTAATCGTTATGCTTGTACATATTAATTTAATTCTATTTAAGAAGGAATATGATCTGATGTGAGTTATCCCAAATGTGGGGTATCAAAAAATCAAAAAGGATTTAGAGGTGCTACCATTCCAGATTAGATATTATAAAAAATTCTAATAATTCATAGACTAAGGCATATTTTACATTTCAAGTAAATTGTAGATTTAATGTCATGGCATTACAATAATTGAAGAAATTATGGGGTTTGGAACACTAATTTAGATTCAAATGCATGAATTACATTGAGTGGTTGTGTCCTAAAAAATTAAGAGATAGGTCATGTAGTGTAGGGTTTGGTTTGGAAATGAGTGATGTTAACTCCTTTTCTAGTATGCCAACTAGCTACCCCATTTGGTCTGTAGTTTTAATAAATTATAATATTCTAACATGGTTGATTATTTTTAAGGACATTTTAATGCTACAATTATTATTTATAAATAATAAGAAATTTAAAATATATATGTATACCTTGAAATTGTAATTGATGAGTTTTGACCATAATGGGATGGCAATACAATTTATGACATTTAAAAAACCATTGGTCAAAGAAAATTCACTTATTATTGGTATCTTATGTTGGACCAAGCATATTTTTTTTGGGATGGATATTTATTAAATTATTTTATCATATGTTAAAATTTGAAATAAAATATCATATGCATTTGTGTTTTTTTTGCATTATAGACTAGGTATGTTGATACTATATGTAAGTCTTTTAGAAAAAGGAAAGAATTTATGTAAAATTTATGGTGATAAACTATGTGAAAGGTCATCCAAATATATTATAAAAGGTAAATATTAAGGTCATAAAAGGTTATTATCATTATATCATTAATACCATACTATAAATAAAAATATATTTGATAGAAAATCTTATACTATGTAACCTCCAAAGAATATGTCTCA